>CAXKVW010001156.1:0-43281 GCA_964058825.1 Carex arenaria
TTTGTTTTCCTTTAATTTTTGACTTTGCTCTCAATGTATACATATCGCTTTTGTTTGAGATAACAAATACATGTTGCTTAGTTATACATTTAGAGATTACATGATTTTTTTTTCCTTTTTGACTATATATGCTCTCAAGTCTCAATATATACATATTGCTTTGTTTGAGATAACATATACATATTGCTTAATTAGTTATGTATTTAGAGATTACGTGATTATTTTGTTTTCCTTTAATTTTTGACTTTGCTCTCAACATATACATAACGCTTTTGTTTGAGATAACAAATACATGTTGCTTAGTTATACATTTAGAGATTACATGATTTTTTTTTCCTTTTGACAATATATGCTCTCAAGTCTTAACATATACATATTGCTTTGTTTGAGATAACATATACATATTGCTTAATTAGTTATATATTTAGAGATTACGTGATTATTTTGTTTTCCTTTAATTTTTGACTTTGCTCTCAACGTATACATATCGCTTTTGTTTGAGATAACAAATACATGTTGCTTAGTTATACATTTAGAGATTACATGATTTTTTTTTCCTTTTTGACTATATATGCTCTTAAGTCTCAATATATACATATTGCTTTGTTTGAGATAACATATACATATTGCTTAATTAGTTATATATTTAGAGATTACGTGATTATTTTGTTTTCCTTTAATTTTTGACTTTGTTCTCAACATATACATATCGCTTTTGTTTGAGATAACAAATACATGTTGCTTAGTTATACATTTAGAGATTACATGATTTTTTTTTTCCTTTTTGACTATATATGCTCTCAAGTCTCAACATATACATATTGCTTTGTTTGAGATAACATATACATATTGCTTAATTAGTTATATATTTAGAGATTACATAATTATTTTGTTTTCCTTTAATTTTTGACTTTGCTCTCAATATATACATATCGCTTTTGTTTGAGATAACAAATACATGTTGCTTAGTTATATATTTAGAGATTACATGATTTTTTTTTCTTTTTTGACTATGCTCTCAACATATACATATTGCTTTGTTTGAGATAACATATGCATATTGCTTAGTTATACATTTAGAGATTACGTGATTATTTGTTTCCCTTTTTTTTTTTTTGATTCTGTCCTCGTCAGCGCCGCATTTGTAGACACGGAGCTTTTGGGTGATTTTTGGAACTTGTTTGAATTATGAAAATAATATTCTTTGCGAAAATCTAAATTGTGGTTTGTACATTACAGAATACAGATACCTTATTTCTTTCTTTCTTTCTTTCATTTTTTTTTTTTTTTGAGAAAAAAGATACCTTCTTTCTTTCAAAGGCAAGTGGACAGTGGACTGTTGCTGATTCCTTGGGACGCGATATTTTCTTCCACTGACAAAAGATTTTTTTTTTCTTTTTAAATACACCACTGACAAAAGATTTACAGAGACCAAGAACATGTCTTGAAAAGTGCTGCTGAAAGAAATGGTAGTTTAAAGTTTAAACAACTTGAAATTAAATAAAAGTATTTGATATTATAAAGAGGAGAGAACAAAGAAAGAAAGCGTAATTTAATGGAACATGGGCGTCAAAGTGTTTCTTGCGATCCTATAAAACTTACCGACCAGCAGCGGAATAGCTGATATTCGTCTCGAGCCCAAATTAGCCGTCATTTTTATCCATGCCCACTAACTCCTACATTTCCCCAACTCTGCCCAGAAATCTGAAATTTCGTCAAAAATGCCCAAACCGGCCACTAAACCCGCGGTTTCTAATTTTTATTAGAAACCGGCTACTAGACCGCCGGTTTCTAATAAAAATTAGAAACCGCGGGTTTAGTGGCCGGTTTCCATGTTTAATTTCGGCCAGAGCTATTTATTAGCCGATTTCTCTCAAAACGTATAGTAGCCCCATTTTTAGAGAAGAAGAAAAGATGAGAGAAAGAGAACGACGCGAAGAAGCGAATCTACAGTGATCTGCAGTATTTTTTTGAACAGTAAGTATAGTATTTTTGTACAGTACCGGTATTATTTTTGTACAGTACCTGCAGTATTTTTGTACACTACGTATGTACAGTAATTTCTACAGTATTCTGTCAACAGTAATTTCAACAGTATTCTGTCAACAGTAATTTGTGTACAGTAATTTGTATAGTATTATGTCTACAGTAACATTTGAACAGCAATTTTTGTACAGTAAACGCTGTATAGTAAACATTGTACAGTAACGTTTTATTTTTTTTATTATTATTTATCAGTGGATTATGAATAAAAAATGGATTACTTGAAAGATGTTTATCATTTACGACAATGTAGTTTGTTGGTCATGGCGTTGCTTGTTACATTACATTATAATGGAAAGTTTCTACATGGTCCACAAGGAGTATATTACTCCAAACCGCCATCGCATTCTTTTGTTGTTCAAGAGGGTACCTCCCTTTCGGGCTTGAAGTCTCAAATTTATGATTGTGTGGGTTTTAACCCGAATCGATGTGACTTAAAGCTGTCAACCCGAGCCATGAACGGACCAATGTATATCCAAGTTCCGATAGATAATGATCCTTTTTGGAGTCAATTGTGCAACAAGTTTAAGGAGCAGGGGTTTTCTTTTATGGAACTGTACGTGAAGAGAATTAAAAAAGACGAAAGTGGGAGTAGTTCGGGACAAAATTCGGTGGCGCCAAACTATGGACAAGAACGAGTCATAGAACAATACACCACTGTTGGTCCAAGTTTCCAACAACACCCAGAACCAGTTATGGACCCATACACCCCAGCTGGTCCAAGTTTCCAACCACACTCACCACCAGACATGGGCCCATACAACCCCGTTACTGCATATGCCGAACCATACACCCCCGTTGGTCCATATTTCGAGCCAACCCCTGAACCACCAATCCATAACACAATTCCATTGCCATTACCTCAATCACCACTAAGAAAATCACCACCTCACCCCAGACCGTTACCAGTACCAGCAGATGAGCGTGCCGGGTCAGATTTTGAAAACATGAATGAAATTCCAGAATATACACTGGAAACGGCGGATGAATATGAAGGAGAATGGGATTCGGACCACTTGGAGGGTTTACGTGAAGATGGTGCTTCGGGGGGTGGAGAAGGATCAGTTCGTATCAACCCATTTAATGGCAGGGCCAGCACGCACCCGTTCGAATGCTTCAATGATACATCTGGCTTTCAAGAAGCTGATATCGGATTTTTCGGTGCCCGAATCACGTACAGTAGTGACCTGGCAGCCGGGCTATATTTTAGAAACAAAGCTGATCTGAATAAGAAGATTAACGAGTACCACGTTGATAAGAATCAGGAGGTTGAAAGGCAAAAAAGCGACAAGACTCGAATGGTTGTGGTTTGTAAGGATAAAGATTGCAGTTTCAAACTCAGAGCTCAACCAACGGGTGACGGGGATGCATGGGTTATCACAGAGCAAAACCATCCTCACACATGCAGGACTGATCACACAAGGACAGACAATGCAATGCTTACTGCGTCCATTATTGCTGATATTATTGAGGATTCTATTAAAAAGGACCCGGCTATGAGCATCCAATCAGTCGCAAACTGTGTGAGGGTTAAATACAACAACTGTGAACCGAGATACAACCGATTGTGGAGAGGTCGTGAGCTTGCAATAGCACGACAATTCGGGAGTTGGGAGGGTTCATACAGCTTCTTGCCAAAATTACTAATAGGTATATGCGATAAGAATCCCGGCTCAAAGTACAAGTTTGTAACCAGTCCAATCCGAGAAAGCACAGGTGCAATTATGCAAGGTGTTGAACACTTCGTTGCAGTAGCCTGGGCGTTTGGTCCATGTATTGCAGCATTTCGATACCTGAGACCAGTGATCAGTATAGATGCATGTTTCATGTCTGGGCGTTATGAAGGGAGGCTTCTGATAGCTTGCGCATATGACGCCGAGAACCAGTTGTTGCCTCTGGCATTTGCAATTGTGGAGAAGGAGTCTGGTCCAACATGGGGTTTTTTTTTGCAGTGGCTACGGAACGAAGTGATTGGAGTTAACACTTTTGTATGTGTTCTATCGGATCAACACTTAGGAATTAGAGCTGCTCTTAACCCAGAATACGGATGGTCAGAAGAACTTTTTAAGCACAGATTCTGTTCACAGCATATTGCAGCCAACCTGGTAAGTAATTGTGGAGGAGACAAGTGGTACGGCCAGAGGTTCAGACGAGGAGCTAAGAAGAAGAAGCCGAGGAGATTGAAGGAGATGTTCGAAGAATTCGCTATGGTAAGTACATTTTATAAATTTTCTTACATAATTCTTTAATAATTTCTCGTCCTTTTCTTTAATAATTTTCCTACCTAATGTTGTGCAGCTAAATCCAAGGTGTAATGCTTATTTGAAAAAATATGGCAAGAAAAAGCCTGATGACCCGTTCGAGTCGTCTAATTATGATAAGATCTTCCAGACATGTGATGGAGGTTTCCGTTTCGGAATCATGACAACAAACGGGTCGGAGTCATTGAACCATGTATTCCAGAAGAGCCGGAGACTGCCCGTAGCTGCGATTGTTGAGGAAACATTTTACAAATGCAATGCCTGGTTCGTACAGAGGAGGGCCCGAGCCATGGCACTAGCCGATGCGAATAAGCAATGGTCTGAACGGGTGGAAAAAAAGCTCAGAAAAAGATGGGAGAAAGCAACAAGGATGACTTTGGTCCCGTATACGCAGGGTGAAGGAAGATACCAAGTCTCCTCTCCTGATGAATATGTTCCGGTCTGCAAGCGCTCTGATGGCACCATGGACATTATTCATAGGGAGTTCCAGTACACTGTGACTCGTGGGCCAAATAGAACTATGGAGTGCACATGCAGAGGTATCCAACTAACATCTATTCCGTGTGTTCATGTGTTAGCAGTTTGTCGAAAACGAAATTGGGACGAGAACCAGTTTATTGCTGATTGGTATAGTGTCAACTATCTTGTCAGTACTTGGAATGGTATGTTTCACCCTTATGGAAATGCAGATGAATGGCCATTTTACGATGGAACTACAATAATACCTAACAAGAAATGGATTAGAAAGGGCCCAAGAAAACACACCCGACTCAAAATGACCATGGATGAGTTGAGCGGTCGCCAAAAGGGGCATACTGCTCGCCGTTCAACTACCGATCGACGTAGGAGAGGTACGTAACACTCACAAAATCCTATATATCGTTATAATTTCATGATTTAACTGACACATATATGAAATGTAGAGGCAAAAAATGCAGCAGCTGCGGAAGAAAATGAGCGAATTCTTACAGGGGGGTCATCTGGGTCAAGGCGTAGCAGAACCACAAGTTCGTTGGATGCATCCATTATGTATGCCGAGGCAATGGGAGATGTCTTCTCAGTGCCAGGAGAGGCCACTGGTAGCCATGCAGAGCCGTCAGTTGTCCAACCAAGAAGGTCATCTCTCAGGATAGAACGTACTGCAGGGTCGTTTATGTCTGCAGCAGATCCATTGGGTGCGCATGTAGAGCAGCCAAGGCGATCATCTCTCAGGATAGAACGAGCATCTGTTAGCCAAGCAGCACCATCTGGAGCGGAGGTAGAGCCAAGTAGTGCTCCTGTACAACAAAGAAGGAGCTCGTCTTTTAGGCAACCAAGGGCATCTAGTAGCCAGGCAGCGCCATCTGATACGCAACCAAAGCCATCAAAGAAGCCATCATTTGGGTCTCGAATGTTAGGTGGATTTCGTTTCAGGAAAAATAGTTGAACATAAGAGTGATTGTGAACTATTATTTTGAGAACTTATTATATGAACTTGTAACTTTTTTGAGAACTTCATTTATATTATCTTTGGTTTATTATGTTGCTTTTCTTTAGGCAAAAACGATGAGCAAAAACACACCAAATCAATCGTCAGGTGCTGGCAAAGATAAATGGGAGAATGTGTTTCCTAAACACCAAGCCAATGATGAAGATGATTTTGCCGAAAGCCTTTACATCAAAATAAAACCAATGTTTCCAAAGAAAAATACAGGTAGGACTATCTCTCCGCCTCGTGTGACTGTTACCGGCGAGGTCAAAACAAAAAAAAAACATGTAAGACTGTCTCTTCGTCTGCTACGACCGAACCAGACTCAGACGTTGATTTTGTTCCATGTACCTTCCGTACGAGTTCTGAGAAGTAGTAATATTGCAATGTCTGTAATAATTATTTTGCGATCGTGATGTACTTTTAATTTCAAATTCGCTCGGAATTATCAATTTTAGAATTTTGATGTTATATGTTACGAATCGTTTTTAAGTATCAATTTTATCAATAAATGTAAGTATCAAACGATAGAGTAGGAACTCGCCTCAAAATGTAAACGATATGCAAATGACAAACATAACAGATCCAAATGACAAACGATAGAGTAGGAAATATAAATAAATACCCAGAGATAGATAATACAACCATAAAATGATAAAAAGTAACAACAAAAGTAACAACCTATCATCATCTAAACGGAGAAGGGGAGTATCGCTGGGCTGGATGTCCTCTATTATGTCTGTCGCCCAGCCTCGTCCAGACCGCATCACTTGCAGCAATAGCAGCAGCCTCTGCCTCTCTCCTGAGACGTGATCCTGTCTCCCACGGATCATCATCCCCCATAGTAGTAGCTGGAGGAGGCGGGGGTGTAGAGAAGATAGAGTCTGCCAGTCCCTCCGCAAAGTCAGAAGGGGCCTGTGACCCGCTAGCCTCGCCATCGTGTGCCATCGCCGTAGGGTATCGTTCCGGCTGTGAAGGTGATAGGGACTCAATCTCATCGAAACTGATAGTCACCCCATAATCCTCCATATGGTCGTAAGATGCAGACTCGTATGGCGGTGGCGGCGGTGGCGGCGGTGGCATGCTAGCTGGACCCTGCAAATCAAATAATAATATAAATTTTTGTATTAGTGGCAAAAGTTGAACTAACTCGACTCATAACAAATACGACTTACCGGTGGCTGTACTGGACGTCCCTCAGAGTTATAGTAGGCAGTCCAGCCGGAATTAGACAGCACCCACTGATAATAGTCCCATTCTGCATCCACACGGGGTGGAGATGGCATATCCCGAGTGAATACGGCTGGCGCATCTGGCTCGTCGGGATCTACTGCCCGCCAATCGATGTTCTCTCCGGCGTCGCGCAACATGCTGATCAGACGCCCACCAGATCCGGCATCCTCAATGAGTTGGCCATGATCTTTCAACTGACTCCATCCAACTCTTCGCCAGCCCTTCACCCCGAGCATCTTGATGGCATGCGCAGCGGCCTTAATCGGCAGTAATATCTGAACAAAAAAACATATATTAGTCAACATATTTATGTAATTACCGTTTAATGAACATATAATATAAAGGTGTTGGATTAATTACCCAGCGAGCCCAGCGACGTCCGGTAGGCTGGTGACCTGATAGATCCTCTTGCAGTGGCTGGCGGAGATATGCACTATAATCGCCCACCAGATATAATGACGCCGCGCCAACCCTGGAGTACCAAGTCCTGTACCTCAGCAGATGAGATCCTGGGGTCTGAGTCATCTCATCAGGCATCTGATATATCTGAGGCTCAGCCGGAATCTCAGACTCTACGTAATAATTTGGTAACTCGAGGCGCCAGTTTCTTTCCATAGCGCCGGCGTGCGACATCCTGCCAATTAAATGTAAGTTGCAATGAAAATGTAACAGATAATTTAGAGGTTATCGATAATTAATTAAATTTCTTACTTGTGCAGTCTCCTGATCTCCTGCCTGGGTAATGCCGGCTCCACTGGGATCAATGGCTCCTCTCCGTACTGCCGAAGTACCCGATCTGGATAGTGGTGCTCCACTATCCAGAAGCAGACTAGCGGGCCTCGGTACCACCAGCTGTCACGCTCCTCAAGACAACGAAGAGGCAACTCCTCAGACGCATACAGATCTGCGTATGGTGTCCACTGCACCTGCGACTCGTCCAGGTTATTCAGCTGTAAACGCACCAACCTAATACCTACGGTGCGTCCGTGCCCCTCATCCCGATAGTGGTGGATACCATGCCAACGGTGGCCGTAGACCGGCCATCGCTCCTGATCATCTTGCGGCTGTCCCCAAACTGGCTCTGGCTTATTTGGCATAGGACGGCCCACCGGTAGCCGTGACCATGACCAATGCTGCAACAAAAGAACCGGCCCGTACACCTGTTTGGCCTTCACCTGTATTTCGGAGGTTATAAGTCGTATTTTCATTTGACTAATTGATGAAATAATTAAGTAACAAACAACATAATAACTAACCTGACAAGCAGTGCAGAGGCTACGGTACAGCATAGCTAACACAGCTCCACCCCAGTTGTAGGCCGGCGGGTTATCAAAGTCCCTCAGAAGTCGCAAATACATCATGGGGATGCCATCGCCGCTGGCATCAGGAAACATAACGGTACCGAAGAGGTCCATCACGTAACCCCGGGTGTATCTGTAAAAACAAAGAAGATGGTTAGTATTATAATTACATAAGTTAATTAACAGATGAAAAATAAATTATTATTATTATTATTACCTCCGAATCTCCAGATCACTAGAGGCATCCGTCAGACCGGCACTGAAGTGCTGCCGCAACTTTGTCTTCTGCATGTGATAACTGGACTTCCCCTTATCGGCCCGTAGCTGTGTCGGATCTGCCCCCAAATACTGATCGATGTCATGGGCGAAGTCTCTGCTGTCAGATACTCCGCCTACGGGAATGCCCCTGATCGGCAAACCCCAGAGGGCACTCACGTCCTGCAACGTGACAGTCATCTCCCCGAAAGGCATATGGAACGTGTGCGTCTCGGGACGCCATCGCTCAACAAATCCTGCGATGAGAGATGCATTGATGGAGGGAGTCGTGTCCCGCAGGATGGACACAATCTGATATAGTCCCAGCCGGATGAGATATGGGTCCATCTGTGAGAAGTACTGCATCCGAGGGACGTAAAAATTGACCTCCATCAGATAATCGTCCTGCGTTGAAAGCCAACAAAAGTATTACATAATGTATACAACAAAATTTAAACTTCGTATATGGACAAAAACTAGCATACCTCAACGGAAGCCAATGATACCCTGTGCTCGCGGTGGGGCATCCATAAGAGAGGGCTGAAGTGCTCGGTACTGGTGGTGTCAATCGGCGCCTCAACCTGTGGTGCACGTCTGGGCCGTCCTCTACCTCTACCTCCAGCCATCCTAAACTTAAATTGTGTAAAAACGCGTTAAAATGAGCTAAAATGAGCTAATTATACTATTTTATACTCATTATTTTCGAATTAGGCTAAGTTATATAACTATCCGAAATTATACAAAATTTTATCAAGTTCGATACCTATACTAAATTATATCCTAATTTATAACAAACCATAATTTATACCCAAATTATACCTTAATTTATAACTATACTAAACTATACTAAACTACCTAATTTATAAAAAAAAATTTAACATTTCTAATGAATTGGTAGCAATTTATAACAATTTCTAACAAACGGTAGCAATTTATAACAATTGGTAGCAATTTATAACAATTTCTAACAAACGGTAGCAATTTATAACAATTGGAACAAAATTGGTACATTTCTAATGAATTGGTAGCAATTTATAACAATTGCTAATAAATTTTAACAATTTCTGATAAACGGTAGCAATTTATAACAACTAGTACCAATTTCTAATAAATTATAACAATAGTCAACAATTGGTAGCAATTTATAATAAATTTATAAGAAGTTATAACAATTGGTAGCAATTTCTAATTAATTTTAACAATTTCTAACAATTGGTACCAATTTCTAATAAATTTTAACAGTTTCTAATAAATTTTAACAATTTTTAACAATTAATACCAATTTCTAAAATTTTTTAACAATTTATAACAATTGGTACCAATTTCTAATGAATTAAAACAATTCCTAAACAATTTATAGCAATTTCTAATTAATTTTAACAATTTATACCAATTTCTAGCAATTTCTAATAAATTTAAACAATTTCTAAACAATTTATAAAATTGGTAGCAATTTCTAATAAATTTATAACAACTTATAACAATTGGTACCAATTTACAACTATTTTGGCCTACTGAATAATATAAAATAATATATAGGGACTTACTTGCAAAAGCAGGCAGAAAAGGAGAAATCTGGGAGAAACAGATAATGTGAGGAGAGATAGTGTGAAATTTGATGAAATGAATTGTGAGGAAATTTCGGAACAGTGCACACGTATATATAAAATTATTTTTTTTGAGCGACCGGCCACTAAACCCGCGGTTTCTAATTTTTATTAGAAACCGGCTACTAGACCGCCGGTTTCTAATAAAAATTAGAAATCGCGGGTTTAGTGGCCGGTTTGGGCATTTTTGACGAAATTTCAGATTTCTGGGCAGAGTTGGGGAAATGTAGGGGTTAGTGGGCATGGATAAAAATGACGGCCAAATTAGGATTTGAGATGGTTTTCTGCAATCATTTTTTTTTCAGTAGAAAATCCCTTATTAATATTCAATAGGAAAAGAACGGAAGGTAGAAAAAAAATGTAAATATTATAAAACTTGTTGATTCAATTCGTTATAGATGTGTTTAAATGTATCTGATACGCTCTGGTCCAAATAGTATTGGGCCACACGATCAATATACGGACTACCTTCAGTGAAGAGTAGCTCAAGATGATTTGTTAAGAGAATGTGTATGTGTGTTGAATAAAACTTAGTTCGGGTTCCTTAAGTACGCAACTCTATCCCATTCGTGTCTTTTCTGTGTTATATTTTTCGTCCCTTGTCTTACTGAATTTCTGGATATTTATAGGCTTTTATGTCGGTTTAGACCTACCTTCGGGATACCAACAGCTTATCTCGAAAGTAGGTCGTTTTGAGCTTCGACTCGGGACATCTCAAATTGACCCCGAATCTATCTTACTTCGGGTCTCTTCTTGATGTATTTCGTTATTTGATTCTGATATGTCTCATGAGGATTAGGCCCCCATCTCGAATGGGCTCTTGGTTTATCATTTCTTTTGGGCTTTATGATTCTTAGGCATTTGAGATTCATTCCTAAGCAATCTTTATAAGGCTTTTAGTACATGACCCTGTCAGTATCCGAATTGAACTCATTAATAAATGAACTATTTTAAATTTCTCATGTCTTTAATGTTTTTCGTTTTTAAATTTAAAACAGTCAAATTTAAACTGTTCAACATGATCTCCATGTTAAAATGTACCTGAGACCAAATTTTATATTTTTATTTAAATTATTTACTATTTTTTTAAATATTCTCAAAATCATTATTATTCATAAGATTATGAACTATCCAAAAAACTAATTTTGAGAATATTTAAGGAAGAGTAAAAAAAATTCCAAAAAATAAAAAAGTTGGTCTTCAGACACATTTTAATATGGAGATCATGTCGAGCGGTTAAAATCAACTGTTTGAAATTGAAAACAGAGATAAGAATGTGAGACATGATCGAGACATGAAAGACATGAGACATTTAGACACTACTTACATATTATTGTGCTCAAATTTGTAAATTATGATTTTCGATTCCACACAACCTGATAAAAATAATTATTAATAAATACAAAAACAAAGGAATAGTTCAATATGATGAAACTAATTGTAATTATATGGTTATATTTTATCTCATGTTTATGATCTCATTGGTTCGGGTTTAAATCATAATTTGATTCGGATATTACGTAATTTTGAGTCGCTTTGGATTGAATCTTTTTAGGTTACCAGCTATTTGGGTTTAGATAACTTTATATTATGATATTTAATATTAATGAATTTGTGAATTGATGAATTTATTTAGTTTTTCTTTTTCAATTTCGATTATATATATATTCGGATTATCTAATTTTTTAATTTAACATTTTTGGATCGGATTCGTATGTGAAACTTATCTGGTGAATTATTTTGATCGGATTATGTTTTGCCAAGTCCGGTGATGCCCGCAAAGAGGGAATCCTTATTGATGTGAAGTCTTATTAAATTATTTTCTTTTTTTTTAAAGCTTGCTAGGTGTTACCAAGTTAATTGCATTAAATGAATACATTACAATAAATAGGAGCAGAGCTGGATTTTCGAATTATGGAGGTCAAACATATAATTTTTTTTTACGGAGTCAGATTTTCGAATTATGGAAGTCAATCATATAAAAATTTTCGCGGAAAATGAGGAGTATTTTTACCATTTCATAATATTTTCATTATAAAATATAACAAAATTACATATCAGTAAAAAAAATTAAAAAAATAGAAATCAATTGACTCCATAAAAATTTATTAAATTCGACAACAAATAGACTTCTCCCATGCAACACACTGCATGCATACTGCTACTTTACGTAAATGAAATTACAACAATCTTACAATTAATCCTATCCCAACACCTTTCATAGCCAAACTATACCTCTTATAAATCATTAAATTATCAATTTATAAAATGGCATAATTAAGTTATACGCACCAAAGGCAATGCCCGTTAAATCAAAAATTAAGCAAAGATAGATGACTTTTTTAATTAGAAGTCGGCAGTGTCTGATTAAGATGGGCTGGTCGTCATTATCGTGACAACTTTATAATTGCAAAATATTTTAATATGGTTATTTACAATTAATTATTAATAAATATAAGCCCAAAGAGTCAATCCGAACTGCTTAATATAACTTTCATAATAATAAAAATATATATGTAAATCAGCTTTTTTTACTATTTTTTTAAATTTGAAAAATAGTAAAATTTGGTCTATCTAATAAAATAGTAAAATTTTCAAAAATAATATAAATTTGGTTTCCAAGTACATTTTTATATGGAGATTATGTTGAGCTGTTATGATCGATTGTTTAAACTTTGAAACAGATAAAAGAATGAGAGGTTAGAGGTGCTATTTTTTTTATCCGATTATCCAGAACTGACCCAGATCCAATTAATTTGGGTAGGACATGGTTTACAAAATATTAAATTATGTGTAAGGTTACAAAATTAATACTTTAATATTCAATTTCGGATCCAAACTGGAACCGATATTGTAATTTATAGGATATGTGTTTTATTTAGTTATCCGATCCATAACCAAACCCAACCCAATACCCATATAAATACCCGATGCAATGATAAAAACCATTATTTATAATTATTTAATATAAAAAAATAGATTAAGAACTATAAAAGGACAATTATTTGTAGTATTTTTTAAGAAACAAATCATAATACATATCTAGATTAATGATTAATTCCTTCTGCTGAATCGATATGATATGTTTTTTTTTAATTTAGATGAATTACAAATTAATTTAGGTTTATTATTTTTATTTTACTATGTAGCATGTTTTATTGTATTATTTATGAACAAGAACAATAGTATAATTTTTATTTTGGAGCATCTTTTAATTTATATTATAATGATATATTACGTGAGATGTTTAAAAAAATATAATTATATTTAAATGTAAAGAGTTTCTCAAATGCTTTTAGTTGTGAGATGTACGTACTCCGGATTCAGACCCGATAATTCACAAACAAGTTATGGTAAAGATTGGACCCAAAATATCAACTATTAGATGTGATATCCGGACTCAGACCCAATCCAATTTGAAACAAACAAGTATATAGATTAAAATTTGGACCCGAACACTTTAAAAATACGGGTTCAAATATAATAGTGTTCTGACCCTACCCATCCCGATATCACCTCTATGGGAGGTATGATTGAGACATAAATATAATGGGATATATTAACCCTACTCATATGATGTATAGTAATATTAAAATTCTAAATTATGCAAACAGATTATCTACGAATTATTCGTGAAAATTCAAGATATTCATCAATAATTACAAAATTCTTTGCTCAAAATAATTTATAAAATTCACAAAAAATTTCAGAAATAACTTTAAAATCTATTTAGTTCATCTATTCATTTAAAAATGGAAAAACAAATAATTCGTTAATCATGTCAGTTACAGGCTAACAGCATCAGAACTCAATCGTTGGACATACAGCGCTACATGTGCAATGTAGGTAACGTGACAAATTCTGTAGGATGTGAGCTCCATCTACAGGTAATTCTTATCAGCAAATCGAAATGCGCAAGCAACCTTCAATTCCTTAAATATTAGTAGGTAACATGACAAATTGACTACGATTATATCTTTATACCGGTAATCTATGTTCACCGAAAATAGCTCTCAACCACTGTTTTATTGTTACACTGTGACTGTGACAGATTGGAGCAACGCGCTCTTACTTGACAAACATTATTTTAATTAGTATGCCTCATTACTAATTAGAATGATTTAGTACATTTTCAATACAACAATTGAGCAAGAGTACGTGGGACCGAAAGTTAAATGTACTACTATATTTTTTAACAACAATTCAATGACGCGCTCTCAACCCTTTTATTATTATTTTTATATCTTTTTATCAAAAATATTTAATTCTCAGTACCACATAACTTTTATATTCTATTATATTATATTGAATATATTACATTGAAATCTTATTTAGATTGATTGAAGTCAGAGCGTAAGTGTGCTTTTGTAATAAAAATAAAATAAAAATATATTATAACTGAGAAGAGAAGAATCAACATTTGATTTAGTGGTCAAGATACTATTTTTTATGGAGAAGGTCACGTATTTAAAACTGAAATGAGATATTCTTTGTGAATATCGATCAATATATAATAAGAAAACTTGATCCTCAATATTTCTTTTAAGATAACTAAGAAAAATACTACCTCTTTCCTTTTTGACGTCCCCTCTACTACTTATTTACATTTCCTTCAAATAGAAGAACAATGCACTTTCCTTCAAATAGAAGAACAATGCACTTCTCATACTATTCCCAATAGCTAATTTATATTTAGGAAAAATTGGTTATTTGCCACTTCAAAACCTTTAAATTTGAAAAATACTATCACGAAACTATAAATTTGAAAAATTCCACTCTAAACTTAGTTAATTCTTAAATTTGCCACAAAAACACAATTTTTATATTTTTTTATTAAAAATTAATTGAAAAATACAGTTTTGCAATACGTATAATGAGGGGTATGAAGGATATATAGGGAAATATAGAAATATGTATCTCAAAACTGTATTTTTCAGCTAATTTTTAATAAAAAAAAATATAATTTTTAATAAAAAAAATATAATTTTTTTTATTTGTGACAAATTTAAGAATTAACTAAGTTTTGTGATGGCTAATTTTCCCTTATATTTAATAATAATCTTTGTGCCGAATAACTCTATTATTCAAAATATATAATGTTAGACTAGACTACTAGAGGCCTAGAGGGTTATCAAACAATGTCTATATATTCTTTTATCTTACCTTAATTTAGAAATGTTTTACTCTCATGATTTTTTTTGTTACTCATGTTTTCTTATTTTATTCTTTTGTTGCTTAGGATTTTGTAAATTAATTGAAACGAATGTTATAATATATGCATACTCAAAATTCATGTTCCGAATTCAATTCGAACAAAATTCAGATGGTCGTATTCAACATATATAATTAACTATCTTTAGTATTTATATTTAACATAAGCTTGCAACATATTATTTTGTTGTATTGACTGAAAGTGAATATGAATTTGGTCATACAAACCATATTTGGCTGGTTTATCGTAAAGTGTTGCATTCAATTCAAATCTGGTACTATATAAAACTTACCAAGGCAAATATGGTGAATTCTCTTTCTAATTAAGTATTCAATTTAGTGTTCACTTCTCATTATTTAAAGTTTTCAATAAATTTATTTTTATATATAAATATTAATTAGTTATATTTAACGGTATTCTAGTTGTTTTTAATATATAATAAAAAATAAGCGACTAACTTAATGTTTTTAACAGTAAATTAATTATATTTAATACAAAAATATTCTTGTAAAGGCTTAGGCATCTTTTTTAATATCTTTTCGTTCTGTTTAATACTTAAATATTTACAAGTTCCAAAGTTTTTCTGATGATTCCACCGACCCTTAAAAAAAGGTTTTTCTAATGATGACAGGAATTATATATGTTGATAGTCATACATGTGAAATGCAGCTATATCTATTAAAAAAAAACTATTTTTTTTAAGAACTAGTTAAGTGTTTTTGAAAACAACATATTTGTTAAAAATGATTCGTTCTATATTTTAAAATACACAATCACATGCATCATATTTTTTATAGTTGTATCTTAAAGCAATAAATCTGTTTTAAAAATAATTATTTAAATATTGAAAACAACATATATTCAAAACGAATATATATATATATACAGAGAGAGATGGGCATATATAGAGATGGGCTATGGTGAGTTGCGAAGTAAGAATCTCAGTTGACTTTACGCTCATAGCTCTGTTTTCAAAGACCAAATAGTCGATCCGAACTGCTCAACAAGATGTTCATATTGAAATGTGCTTAGAGACTAAATTTTATATATTTTTTATTTTCTTACTATTTTTTAAAAATATTTCAAAATCATTATTTTGTATGGTTATAAACCATTCAAAAACAGCGGTCTTCTACCTATCTTAAAAAATAGTAAAAAAATTTAGTCTCCAAGCACGTTTCAATATGAATATTTTGTTGAGCAGTTTGAATCGACTATTTGGTCTTTGAAAATAGAGATATGAGTGTGAAGTAAAACAAGATTCTTACTTATCAACTCACCATAGCCCATCTCTGTCTCTCTCTATATATATAAGACAATTAAAAATAAACTTTAGCATGTGTGCATAAAATAATGCCAAAACGGATCCAAATCTGTTGAAATCCATGATGATAAACAGTAACCCTAAATTCCTGAAATTCAAGATCCAGCCATTGAATTGCTTCGAGATGCGTACACAGAAAAATTAACTATTTTGAGATGCGTGTATAAAAAAGTTAGACGGCTGAATTTTTTATTTTAAGAATTCTTAAGTTACTGTTCATAAATTTTGAATTTCAGCATATCTGCCAAAACTCGGTTGCGTAGTGGTTGGGTCACCTCGAAGAACGAGACCGGCGGGGGCATTCTGCCTTCTCGAGCGACACGAGCACTGGCTAACCAAAATTGGGATTAGGTCTCTTAATCCGCGGTGCTTATAATCGACCTATATTCCCTGCCATCATCTACTACTGCAAACTTATGCAATTGATAGCTGCCGTATCAGAGTTGTCGAGTTGCAGTATCGTTTTTCATAGTTTGATAACTGGTACATAAGTTACCGAAATTTTTATTCATAAATTATATACTCCATTAAATAAAAGAATCACATAAATATTCTAATTTAAAAAAATAAAACACTCCAACTGTCCAGATTCTGAACCGTTATTTTCAGAAGTGAACCGCCCTAAATCTGAATGGTTGTCCTTTTTTTTGTGTGAATATTCTCAAAATGAAATACTAAATTAAATATCAACCGTTGTCTTTTTTTTATTTTTTTTTATAGCATATTCTAGATCTAATTACCAAAAATGCTAAACTAAATTTCAAAATGTAAACTTTTGAACTAAAAAATGATGAAAATATAACAAAAAAATCTAGGTATGAGACTTTATATATTTACATTAACAATGTCTAATGAAAAGTATGGTAAAGAACAATAAAATTCAAAATTCAAAAAAAAACTTTATCAGAAACTTAAACTCAAGTTTTGAAGTTTTTTTCTTTATTTTTTACATTATGATGCAAGAAGTATTTTATAAAAAAGAGAAAAAAGTTCGAGAAAATTTGTGTAATTTTTTATTTAACGGAGATATGAATAATTTTTGTTGGCAGAAGTTATAAATGCTCAGGTAATATATATTTCATATCAAAAGGTACACTTATATTTAATCATTTCATTCACGGCTCACCATTTCGTTGGAAGGCAATTGAGGTACATTTAAAATGGGTTGGATAACAATTGCTATTGTTTGAGTTTTAAGGTTTTAAATCGAAAGCACCAAATCTACAAGTGTTTCGTTTTAAAAAAAAAATTTCTGCAAGTGTTCCGCCTGAGAATTTTGTATTCATAGAAATTATTAAAATAAGATGTAAAAATAAGAAAGAGTATGATTATGATAACATATATAGAAAAATCGGACTGAATAGTTCAGATCCAAACTTTTGGATCGAATTCCTATTCCGATCCAAAATTTATTAATTGTCTTCAGAAACTCTGCATGTACAAAAAAAATTGATGCCATATAAAATCAATCTGTTTATTGATCGGAAATCGGAAACATAAATTGTCTATTTTCAAGAACAGTGCAGGGCTTCTATTAGTTTATCATTTCTTCTTGCACGGCGGCTTTTCCATTTTATAAATATTAGTGTACATACAATTAATAGTGAGTATATGGTACTATGCATATCACGAATTGATTCGTAATACGAGTTAATATTTTCATTTTCAAAATCTTAATGGTCGATCCGAACCATTTAACATGATTTTCATATGAATATCTACTTGCAGATCAAATTTTATATTTTTCTAAATTTTTTTTACTGTTTTTTAAGATTGGTGGAAAATCACTTGATCTGAAAATTCTGGACCATCCAAAAATAGCGATTTTCTACCTATCTTAAAAAATAGTAAAAAAAATTATAAAAAATATAAAATTTGATTTGCAAATACATTTTCATATGAAATCATTTTGAACGGTTCAGATTGATTGTTAGAATTTTAAAAATGAAAATATTGATTTGTATTACGAACTAAATCGTGATATGCATAGTACCATAGACTCACTCTACAATTAATGTAATTTATATGTGACCATTATCATAATATTATTGGTAAAAGAATTAAAAATTATCATTTGTCAAATAAAGATAAGATAAATACTTTCACTTTGTAATTTAAACAGACACATATAACATTTTTATTTATTTTATTTTATTGACCGAATCACTAATTTTACACTATCAAATAATTATATTTGGTGAGATTAATAAATAACATATCGGATCTCTCTTCTCTCTAAGCACGCATAAAATTTTCTTACCATTACTACAAAAGGTTTCATATGGGAAGTTAATGTTGTTTAAAGAATGATATTCTTTATCTTTAACCATTTACAGTTTGACAAAAAAAAAATCTGAATTTTCGATCAAAACTGAAGGTGCTAGTGCAGTTACACTGGAGAAAAAACCGAATAGGTTAAAAAAAATATTTTTTTTATGACTATTGGTTTGACCACTCTGTAGTCTGTACCATCTCAGAGTTTGTTTTTACTTTACTGTATTTGTTAAGGCAGGCGGATCAAAATATGCTCATTTTTTTTTAAGAAAAAGAGTATTTTCTTTTTTTTCCATCTGGATCGTTCAAAATTCATCGTACGGCTTCAATTAAATATGAATCATTTTAATAGATTAAATTGATTTGGAAATAAAAAAGTAATTGAAATCGTGCGATGAATTTTCAACGATCCAGATGGAAGAAAATAAGGATCCTTCTTTTCTCAAGAAAAGGAGCAGAGTCGGTTCTGCAGGAGAAAGGTCTCCCCTGGTTCATATGGATATCAACAATCGTCTGTTCAAAGATCAACGGTTGTCGTTCAAAAGTTCTGTTCATATTTGTCGTTTATCGAAGAAATGATAAAGAAGAAAGGCCCTACGCTGGTTTTAAAAATAGACTGTTTATGGATCCGATTCATTGATTCCGATTATAAATAAATTGATTTTTTAAGACATCTAACTTAATTTTCTATTTCTGCATAATTTCTAAAAACAATTAATAAAGATAAGATCAAAACTATTGAATCCGATCCAAAAATTTAGATCGGTACCATTAAATCCGTTCTTTCTATATATTAGAATTAATGTACTTTTCTATTTTTATTTCCGTACATCTTATTTTAATAATTTCAATCAATAAAAAAATCTCGTTCTGCCTGCTGCATTTAAAAATAATAATTGTACAAGTCTTGTTCTCTCAGCAATTTAATTTTAAGTCAGTGCAATGTGCTTTATTCCCGTAAGTGGGCTTAAATTTTGGGAGACGAGAAACCCGGGCACGAAGTGTCCAGAGGTGCTAGAAAAAAGTAATTTAAAAAAGGAGTTGAGAACATTACTGACGCTACAAGTACAAATATTATTTAGACAGAGACAAACTTCAATTTGAATATTTGATATGAGGAAAGATGCTCTGACAGAACGGAAAGAAGCAGCATCATTAGTTTTCAACGGCACGTTTTCACGATACAATTGTCAATAAAAAAAATAAATAATACGAAAGAGAGTAAACAAAACCTACATTTATTCACCCGTTATCTGTTAATATCACAGTGACAAAATTTGCGAATAATTTTCGAATAATTTGTGAATTATTCGGATTTTTGGTGATGCCGAACCGAATGCCGAATTATTCGGTTGATCGAACTTTAACTGAACAATTCCCAAATAATTCGCGAATTTTACAAATTATTCCTGAATTTTACGAATTTTTCCTGAATTTTTCTTAGAATTTTATTTTTTGGTTATTTTTTGTTTTTTGCTCCCTTACAAAACTGAGATCTCTGATCCGAATAATACCGAATTATTCCCGAATTATACCCGAATTATTTCCGAATCACGAATTTTTGACCTCGTCGAACCGAACCTGAATAATTGATTTGTCACTATATGGTTAATATCCCCTAACATTCTCATCAAGAAATTAAAATTCATACTTCAACCATCCGATTTAACATTAATGGATCGAATTCACATAGACAACCTCCCAACTGATATCAGTGGATAGATATTCTTTTTATTATTAAATAAGGATAAAAACATTTCTAACTCAATTCTAACACTGAATTTCAAACAACCCGTACAAGAACAATATTCTAATTATTGATATCAACAAATTGATATTGTGCATACATTTTAAATCAGATTATTCAAACCAAAAAAATAAGATTCTACATCTCCGACAACAGTAACGGTACATATGACACCATTTTTGTTTGGCATCCTTGGCGTTCGTAGGCAAGACACCATGGGAAGGGAATCTGCTGTTTTTCGAAGAAGAGAAAGAGATGAGAGAAGACGAGGGATAACAGGACAATGGTATTCTTTGAGTCCGTATCCTATGAGATATCTCAATTTTTGCGTGACCTACGTGTCCGGTGCCTATTCGAGGAAGTGTAGGGGGGCAGTATTATATGAGCTTTGAGATTCGTGCAGAACGTATTTGAACGGTTGAGATATTCCAAAAAGTCACGCAAAGTTTGAGATATCTCAGAGGATGCGAATTCGTATTCTTTTGGGATAACAACGAGTCATGATGTTACCGAATCCACATCCTCTGCATTAACGCGGATTCACAGTATACTAATTTACCTACATCATGCAGCCGTTAAATCTCATCCTCATGTTACCATCCCTGCAAAGGGTTTGTGAACTTGCTATGCTCATTTTTATTCATTATACAAGCTCATAGCATGCACCCCCACTAACCTCCATTTAAAAAATTCGACCATAAATCTTTGCTATGAAAAAAATATGTCACAAGGTGACAAACTTGCTATCCTCAATAATCAATACAATGCACCCAAACCAATCAAGTATATCACCGAAGAAAAAATTGGAAGCCAGCTTTTTATCTTGCAAATAAATTAATCTACAAAATAATCCTACAAACTTTTGAAAATTACCATTATTGTTCTCAATTTAAATTCATGGGATCGCTTCTGCTTAAAGTTAAATTCTAGACCTGGTGAAAATTTGCAATTGAATGGGTGTTCCAATTTAATGTTAACTATTGAAGGAATGTCAAAAATAGTTGCGAGAAAAAAAGAAGAAAAATCTCCAACTATTAATGGTGCTACCTTGATCAAACATGAGCTCATTTATTACAAGATTTATCACATTTTGATTTCATATTCTTTTGTAAGTAGTATATCCTTTTAGTATAAACTGAATATATTTTCTTTGAAAATACTATCAGTCATAAAAAAAGAACAATGATTATGTTCTCTCTTTATTAATATTTAATTATTGCCCATCCAATGACAACTAGAATAACAATTGCAATAACAGATAAAAGCAAGCACATGCACGAGTACCCGCCCTTGGTTCGCTTGTTCAGGATTGCCAGTCTCTTTTGTACCCTCTGCATCAGTAAACATATTAATAATAAAGTGAAAAAATTGCATCAGGATAACAATACCATCCATCTCATTGGTTCTATATGCAGAGTAATGTTATAATTTATCGTAGTCAAGTTATCTAGATGTGCTTCATACAAACAGGGATGGAACTAGAAAATTTAGATTTGGGGGGGGGTGCTAAAATTTAAAATGTATATGCAAGGACCGGACTTAAATCCATGGCTCCGCAATAACAAATTGGAATCCTAAGCCCTGGGCTACAAGCACACTTGATAATTTATGAGAGGTGGCTGAACTATATAAAAACTTTTAAGAAAAATAAATATACTATTAAATTTCAATATACATGATTAAAAATTTTGAAATCAAGCGGGTGGCTAAACACCTTCTGGGCTATACATAGATCCCCCGCATACAAATGAATACTGTCAACTCATGCAGGAATACTTTCCAAGCTACTGCTTGGGAATAGATATGCTGTTGATGTCTTTGTTTTTGATGCTTTTATATATAGGGTATTGGCTGCATTAGAGTGGTGTTACCAATTTACTTTAACCTGTACATGCTTAAAATAGCATTTTTCTTTAGTGGCGGGGTTGGGGGGGCAGGAAGGTAGAAGAGAAACATATCTTCAGCTGTACATGCTTATTAAGTTATGATGTGACAAGTAATTAGGGGTTGTAGAGGCCATGGTACAATTAACTGGAAAAAGGTTGTATTGGTACCATGTACCACTTTTGTCTAATAAAAGAAGTAAATTTTGAATCAGCAGTATTTAATGAAATTATGTGTTACGATTAGCAATTATTCAAAGTAGGAAACCTGAAGTCTTGAGTTAGTTATTTCCACATCCTCATCCAAGTTATCCTGCAGTAAGGAAAAAAAAAAGTCATCTCCGTCTTCAATGAAATTAAGAATTCCAAAGTAAAATGTTACACAAGAAAATAATTTTTTACAATCAATCTTGTGTGCAAATCCAACTCTTCATTCACAGCCAAGGCAATATGCTTAGTGCTAATAACAGTCTCCTCTAACTTCTCAAGACCCTCATCTTGTTCTGTGAATCATCAGGTAAGAAATAAATAAATTAGTGATTGTTAAAAAAAAATTATTTCGATGCCACCATAGGCATCCCTGAGGAATCACCAGTATATCTTTTGTAATTCATTCAATGCATTTCAGTCTGGAATTCTCATTCAGATGTAGTAGCCTTTATGAACTACAATATCATAATATACTTTTCTCGAAGTTATACAGGTTTAGTGTAAATGAGAGTTAATTTGCAGCTGTTATGTAATTTTTTTATGCTGTCATCGCCAGTGCTCATCTGAACTGTAGATAAGACATGGCATTTGAGGAGGGAATATAATCAACACTTTAAACAGTTAGATAGTATTGAGTAATATATATTTTCTAGTTTCCGAAGCAAATCCTTTCCACTTTTCTTACTGCTAAAGTGTCCCCATTGAATGTGTCAACTGCAACCCAACAAAGAATCTACCAACCAAATAATACCCATGTATTAACATTTTTATTAGTCAACTCATGCCACAAAAGCAAGAAGTCATTATTTTTAAAGATGACAACACTTAATTAGGCATAATTTTAATCACTTCATATAATTTTGTTATTGTGCTTTTTGACGGTGCTTATTCATCATGTTCCAAATTGGTTCAAGGAAGAAATCTCATACATCAGAGCTTACTCACACCATTAACATGAAACAGCCATAAATACCTAAAATCTAAACCCACATTTGTACCTCTCATTATTTGCCTCTGTAAAATAACAATGCCTTGGTTATCAAGGTCATTAGCTCGGTTTACTCCATCAGCTGTTTTTCTGCTCGGCCCAAGCAGCTCCTCCCTAAATATTTGTGCAATCAATAAAAAATTTAGATGTACATCTACACCATTATATGTAGTTTATACTCGCAAATAACCAAACATCTCTAATATTTCAAGGCTAAACCTGTTAGCAAAGGTAGACATATTTATTGCCGAGGCCATCTGTTTGGCTTTAGATCTTAAATTGGCAAGCATGTCCTGTCTCCTGTGCATCTCCTTTTTTGTTCTGAAAATATCAAACATAATGATGATAAGAATGACAACAATTTAGTAGCACACCTCCAATTCTCCAAAAGAGTTCTTAATGCATGCAAATTGTAAAATACAAAAAATAAAATAAATTAATAAGCATACATGGTTTTCAGAGCGGGGAGTTTAGAGAGGAGGGAATCCAAGGTATCAAGGCGAGTGCTGAGAATGGTTAATTTTCTGCGCATGGAAGATATGTGACGAATTGCATCAGGTCCCGATTGTGGAAGAGAGTCTCTCTCTGACATCATGGTGCTGATGTCATCTGCCAAATGGGAAGCTTCATTGTACTCCCTGACCCATGGATCAGAATTTGCTGCCATCCTAAAGAATCAGCTTTACACTTAAGTTCTTTCTGAACCGAGTTTGATTATTAGAAGGATTAGGGTTAGTCTTGCACAATCCTGTAGAGAAAATTATGGAAACAATGTGTTGTGAACAAGAATGAAAATACTTGACCTAGCTAAGCTTAGTAGATAATCAGGATTAGAAAACCCAAAATAATAGGTACTGAGCAGTACAGATAAGCTCTCAATATTATATAAAAGGACGACAACAATTGCTGACTTGTAATAGAGTTCATGCGTCTATTTTAGGTTTCTTCTCAAATTGCCCCTTTCCAACAAAAATTTTCTAGACTTAATTAGCACAATTCGTAATGAGGTACCACATGTTTTGCTGTGTCGTTCATGAAAACGGTCACATATTAAACTTAATTAAGCAGTTTGGCACTAATTCGTAATGAAGTAATCCCGTATGTTTTGAGTCGAATTAGAACAGATGAGAACAGATGTTCTCAAATTTGCCAGAGACAAAAAACAAATTTATCAGAAAAGAGAGAACGAAAAAGGAACTGAATTAGGCACCTTTCACAGAAAATACTCGCGGATTAAAAATTGACCGTATTTCTCTGCCCTATTTGCTATTCGCTCTTCCGACTTGGTAGGAGAACGAGTAAAAGAAAGACGAATAATTTTTAGTAGTTCCAATTATAGAAATAGCGAAAATACTTAAAAACGTTCCAAAAGTTCATTTCACTCCTCATAATTTTATTAATGTTTTTTAGGCTCAAGGCCTTTATTTGGAGTTTTTAACAAGTAATAATTCGAGAATTGGGAGTAGAGATAAGAAAATTGCTCATAACTTGTGACTTTCTCGTAACTCACTCGTTACAACTTGCTCATTTAGAATTGAATTGCATAAAATCATATCACATCCAATCTCAAGTAGTTTTGAATCGGATTCAAATCCAAATTAAATTATTTGAAGAGGATCTGATTATGACAATTTGTTTTTTTATTTATCTGGTGCAATTATTTATTAATTATGTAGAAAGTTGCAACATTAAGAGACATTGTTAGGGTTAATGAACAAAAATAAATTCAAAATATTATGCAAATATTTTGTTTTATGTGGGTGCCTATAAGAAAATATTGAAATTTAATTAACCAGTAATTTTATAGGAGGAACTAGCTATCACTTATATTAGTCTGTCTAGTTCTAAAACAAAAAAACTCAAAATAAAATTCAAAATTGCCTACATACTTGATTTCTTAACGAGTCATTTAACGAGCATGAATCAACTCAAGCATTTAACGAGTTGAGCACAAGTACAGTTGTGAACTCAATAGTGTCTTCTCAATTAGAGTTGACTTGCTCATTAACTTAATAAACCGAGCACGAACATACTTGAACTCGCTCGAACGGGTATATCTATTATCTGTTCAACAATTGTTTTAGTAAATACTATGTTTTTCCAAACATATACTATTTTTAAGAAATAGATTAATATTTAGATTTTTATAATATTTAAAATTACAACTTTTGAGCTACTAAATTATTGGCTAGTATGTCAGTTCATTAAACATTAGGTAGCTATATTTCGAGTTTAACAAGATATTGTTTTTTTTACTGTTGAAACGCCCGTAGGCTAACAAGATATTGTTACTAATTAACTGAAGATGTCCGAGTGGCTACACGGACCTGACATTGCTTGATAAAATATTTGAAGATATAAAATTTGAGCCACCTATTATTAATATCTGACATAGCCTTAATAAAATATTTTCTAAAATCACTTATAGAGAAACTTTAGAATTTGAATGTAATAGAAGGTTAATAATAATTTTTTTTGTTTATTCAAAAGTGATTTTTGAAACGAAATTAATAACTCAGATTCAAATATTATTTATTTATTTTTTTAGTAACACATTAACAAATATTTTATATTAGTTTACAGCTGCAAAAAATCCTGCCTGAATTTTCGTAAAATTATTCAGCGAATTGGTTAGATTTGGAATTTTATTGAAAACGGATGTAGATTGTAAAATTTGATTTTTTTTTTTTTGGATATTAATAATAATTTCGGCAAATATTTAGAGCTCTAAATTTTGAGCCACTATATTATTATAGATATATTGATCTATTAAACAATTAGCTAAATCTTAATGTAGTTAATTATAGGAAAGTTTAAAAAAAGAGGTTATTATCAGTTAACACAGAATGAGTCCCTTATGTCAAAATCATTTCGGTGCTTGTTGAATTATAGAGGACCCGTTTTGAGATTCCGATCAGATTAAAACATGAGTGTCGCATTGGATCTGAACTGTTTGGTATGGTATAGCATTATGTCATACGAGCCCATTTCCTCGTTATAGGCCACTATAAGCCCAACATAAGTGAGCTATAGAGAACTCGAGGCTGCAAGCCTTCAAGTACCAGTTAGGCCCTTGCTATGTAAAACAATACTCTGTACTAGAGAAGGAAATTTATCACGGCGTGACGAGTCACGTCACGTCACGTGTCACGCACACGTCACGTGTGTCGATTACGTGACGTGACTCGCGTGTCGCGTGACGTGACTGCATTATGTGAAAATTATACGTCACGTCACAGTTGATTATGGGTACAATATGTACAATCAGGGTTGAGATTATTAATTTAGCTTAATTAATATTTATAATTTGAATTTTTAACAATATTATTTACTCGTTTCTGATTTTTTAGAATTTTTCATTTTTTTTATTTTTTTTTTGAATTTTTAACAATTTAAATTAAAATATAAAAAAAAGTTTGACGTGACTAATTCACGTTATGTCACGTCACGTACGGTCACCTCACGTGTGATCACGGCGTGACTACGCGTGACGTGACAATTCGCGCGACGTGATCGTCTGCCGCTATTTTAGTCACGTCACGTGAAAAAAAAATTGATCACATCACGTGACCAAATCACGGCGTGATTGTCACATCACGTCACGGTATGTCACGTTTTTCCTTCTCTACTCTGTACTCTGTAGTCTGTACAAACATCAGGTTAGGCGTAAAGCCCGCTGAAAATATTAGCAAATGACAGTATGACACCAATCTTGTTTTCAGTGTTTTTTTTGTTTTTCCTTTACCGAGAAAGATCCCATAGGTTGACAAACATTAAGAATTTAGCTGTAAATCAAATCGGTATATGCTATTTGATTCCATTCCAGATTGGTACATATGTATGTCGTCTTCTTAGTTCTTACATTTACCATAACGAAATTCTTTAGTTGACCTTCCACTTTGAAATTAAAAGCTATCTAAATCCTTATTGAAATGTGTCAACTAAAGCCCCTTCTAGTTCACAACACTACATATCTGACGGATCTCCCCATCACTTCCAGTGAGGACTTCGATTTGACCCATTTTAACCATCGCTGCTGCAAACTTGCTTCTCCAAAGGAACCTGTTATATGCATTCTGCCTGACCGCTGCAGCAGTTGATGTATTGGTTACGAGCGTCTGGTCGGATGTGAAGAGACCCCGATTTGCAAGAACGTTAGAGTAATAATTCGTGTCCAAGGTGTATGGGGTGCTTGGATCCAACGGGACGACGAGGGTTGTATCATTGCTCCCTTGGGGACATGATTGTACGAGCTGGGATGCGTAGGTCGAGTCCAGTGTTGGGTCTAAGGCCGTTGTGGAATTGAAATTGAAGAGTCGTCTGCTGAATGATGTGCAGTGTGAGCGACCGATGGTATGTGCCCCTGCACCAAAAATATGTGTATATATGACTTTCCATAATTTCATTGATTCCAATACAATTTATCTTTTTTTTCTTTCATATTAACCATCGGAACCAAATAATTCTATGTCAAATTAACAAAAGGAAACAGCGTGAAATTACCAGAAAGAGTGACCATCTCATCTTGGGTTAGTCCTTTGCTGGCAAACCTTTGAGTAAGTTGATCTACATCAAAAGTTGGGGGTGGTAGGTTTGCCGATGCCTCAGTTGCCAGTGAGATTCTGCCATCTCTACGACCAGCTGGTACGCGATACATCATACCTCCAGTCTGCAAAAAATAAATTCATACCAATACAAGCGAGTCAAATTTACATACAGGTTACATAAAAAAAAGGAAAAAAATATGTATTTGTTAGCAATTTTGTTTCCAAATTTCTTAAACATAGCAAAGCATCTTTAAATAATTTTTTTTTATGCAAGCATTACCATGGAGACGCTGTCTCTTGCGGCAAATGCAAGTATGTCAGCACAAGAAACAACACCAGGACACTGAGCTTCAAGTCTAGTTTTAGCACTGTCAATAACTTCAAAACCACGTAGACTAGGATTGTTGGCCCGAGAATCCTTCTCTGCCTGGTTGGTATCAGTTGAGGTGATGAGAACTGATCCATCGCATCCCTTTTGAGAAAAAAATTCAATAAAAAAATTGTACTAAGTTTCCATCATTTTTTAGTATTTGATATCTCAAATAATTCGTCAAGACATTTCTTAGATCGAGAAAGTTTGCATATACAGTAGCTATAATCATAATAATATATGCCGCATACTCTTTAAATAGTATGAGAAAAAGATGTTATTGTTTATGGGCACATTAAGTATGTCAGATGTATGCAAATTGGTACAATATACCCTATATCTCTGACAGTGAAATATTTACCCGAACGAAACAATCGTGAAAGTGCATCCTGACTAGCCCTGCTGCCAAACCAATGTTACTTTGGAGGGCTTTCATGACCTCCTCCCGCACTATGGACTCTGCTCGGGGACATGTACTTGAATAAAACCCTGCTTGAAGCTGTGCCTCTAGCTGCACACTCAAGCAAAGGCAAACCACAAAAGCGAACAGTAATTCTCCTTTTGACTCCATCTCACTTGGCCGAACACAAACACAAGAGTCACTACTACTTGATATATAAATGTTGACAGTACTTGGTTTCTTATATATTGCTCAAGTGATATGTCTTTTAGTAAAGTTAGGTATCATATCACTATTTCCTATTTGCCATTTTTTTTTGTTAGAATTTGGGTGGTATGTGGGGATTATTCTGGCAATCACAACAACAGGGGCGGATCCACCTTGAGCCGGGGGAGGGTTTCTGGATTTTGAAATTCCGTAGAAAAATACAAGTCTGATACCACTTTGCCCTCTCTTTGGAAATTGTTTTTCCCCTCTCTGGAACTGCAAAGTCTGCCAGACCAGTTCAAAAGCACTGTTAATGAGAAATTTTATTATTTTTATAAAAACTTTATAGAAATTTATGAATCCGGACCAACTTTGTTGCTTTTTAATATGTAAAATGATATTATTTTGTTGTTTTTATTATGTAAAATTATACTATTTTTTTTATTATATTGATTGTTTTTTTTATCTAGTATCTAATTAGTTAATGAATTTGAACCTAATAAGTTATTTGAATCCGATTTTTGCCCCTCCCTAGCAGAAATCATGTGTCCGCAACAAGACATCAATTTAAAAAGCAAATGACGTAAATTACCACCTGTTAACTCATCAACGATGGTTCTTTAGTTGCAAAAGAGAGTTCTATAAAAAAAAAATTGAAAAATGGTGTTCTGTACCCAAATAAATAGAAATACGATCAGAACTCATTGAAGGAAGTATTCTGTTCTATTTAGCAATTTGAGAATGTTGGACTATATAATAGATGCAACGGTATTACCAAAATTATATGTCTTTCTTTATAATATGCACAAATAGAAATGTTACCTTCAGTTGACCAAAACTGAATAGTCTGTCTAAAAAAAAGAAGAAGAAGAAAAGATTTTAACCGAAATTTCAGTAATTCTTGCTCTAGTTGAAACTAAGATGAATTTTGAATTATTTTGGTTATCAAAATAAATGTTTTATTCTTTGTCCTTATTATAGAATAAAGAACAGAATTCGGAAATAAATTGCAATTATATAATGACACTGTTGACTGTACTAACTACTAAAACATTTCTTTATGTTTTGCTATACAGTTACATTGTATATTTAGGTAGCTTTTTCTTACATGAAGAGTCCTTGTGTCATACTGAAATGATGTTCATGCAATTATTTGTAATCCCTTCATATTTTGGTTTTCTATTTTCTCTATTCCTTTGATCTCTATTTCTCTACCATTCTCAAGGTCTCCTAAAAATTTGTTACTCCGTCTGACTAAGTACAAACAGAATGCATCATGCCCAATGCTATGTTATTTCAGTTCCTTTCCTTTTTACATTACCAGTGAAATTAAAACTGTAGTAAGATTTTGCTTAAAATAAAAGAAAATTCAAAATAAGCACCAGTAAGGTTCAATCCCTTGGTTTTTTTTTTTTTTTTTCTATCGAGAGGCATTACAGCAGGAAATGTATCCTCTGCATTAACTCAGAATTTGAGTCAATGCATTTTGGCTGTCCGATCAAGATCCGGGCCAATCCAACCCAAGGTGAATTGCACGGAGCCCCTTTAATACTCATGCCAACACGGATCGGACGGTCCAGATTCATTATGCATCAACTCAGCAACATTAAGTTAATGCATACCATACGAATTCATACAACAGTATTCATAGCTGCAGTGCGTTCCTTTTTGCAAAATTAAAAAAATAAGGTTATTTTTTTCCTGTTATTACCAATTTATATAATATACTTAGTTTTGTTTAGCGGAAAGCTTCAAGCCCCTGGTGCAATCCTTTCTTTTCATCTCTTTGCTTCTCTTCTTTGCTCTATTCTGCCAGAATTCAGTCTTAACTAACTTTTTGTTTTACGTTTCCAGATTGATAAATCTTCTTCTGACTTAGGATGCCCATACAATTGTCCCAACAGTTGCAAATGCAAACGATTAAAGGGCAATTATGTAAGTGCTATATATCAATCAATTAATTATTTTTGTAATGTCTAGTGATATGCGAGAGTCGGGTAAGTTTCTCCGGCTTCAAGCATTCTCATTTTGAATTTATAGTAATATTGGTATAATATATAACTTTGCATTCTCATTTTGAATTATAGTGATATTGGTACAACTTTTGCTGTATTTGAAAGGTCTAAGTAGAAAATCTGCGCCACCACTATGAAAATATTATCTTATTCTTACATAAAATAAGACAGAGCAATTTGCTCAGTATTAAGAAATTGTCACGTCAGAATCAAGGAAGACTAAAGAGCGCATGAGCTGATCTGTGATGCACAACTCTCAGCATAGTGTCAATTCCATTAACAGTGGGGTTGGGATAATTAATAGGATTGCATTATAATGAGCATATCTTGTTTGCATTTGATTAAAATAGTATACTTCGTTGAAATTGGTCGTACATTGTTGACGATAGGGGACGAAATTGGAATTGATGAAGATGGTATTATTGCGTGGAAGCGTAGACCTCTTTCTTCGCTTGGAGGAAATTAATATGAATAAAGTTTGACCGGAGGAGAAATGGAGAATGCACTTGGACTTGATTTGATGGCCGACTTGGCGGCTGAATTTATGTAATTTTTTGTCTCGTGGGAATTTAAGACTTTGGTGCTACCATCTTTTGGCCTACTGTTAGTGGAATAGTGGTGCTGTGTCATGGGTGGAGCCATTGGCATGGCATGCCCTCTTCCGGGATTTTTATTAATCGAAATAAAATAAAATATATATCGAAGAAGAGGATAGGATTTGGATTTTTTTAAAAACTAATAAGGCCGGGATAATTATCAACGTCCCTATTAATCATAATCCTAGCCCGCTTTCCGGCTTAACCCAAACGATCGAGCCAAAAAAAAAAATAATAATGGACGGTCCGGATTTGAACATCCATTACGGACGGTTTTGAAAACCACGTCCCTCAGGAACGTTTTAAATCTATCTACCGATGTCTAGACCTAGCCCAGAAATGCACGTCGGCCATCGACGTGTCATTTATCCTTTTCGGTTACATTGAATAACTTGGAGAAAAGAAAAATTGTACTACTAATTAACTTCAGTTTACTGTTTAGTTGAAGATTTGGTACTGCATTGCAAAACTATTGGAATCACAGCTTGTACTAGGCCAAATATTTCGTAATCGGTTCTCTACCTATCCACTTTTTCTTTTCTTTTTTGTATAAATTTAAATTAACGGACATGATTCTTTGAGCTTTTATATTTATGATCTAGCAGCTAAAGTTCGATCTTTTGGAGAGAGACAGCTTCCGAATCGAATTTGACAATTTCCTTTTAGTTTTGTTAGAATTAAGGATTATGAATATCAAACAGAATATACAGATTTATCAATATTAATTGTTTGTACTTTATAATTTTTACTTGTATGTTATTAGTGTTAAATGCTTTTTTTTTTTTTGTAGTTGCACATTTGTTATTCGTTCCATATATATATATCTTTATATATCTGTAGTGATCTACAAATACAATAATATACAAATTTAATTGTAGTCCAACAATATGGTTTGTACTGTTGTTATTTGCTTCAATGATTTCATTTTCACTGTTGCAGTAAAATTGTCCTTTTGTCAATATATCAACAAGTTATTTGGATATTTTGTAGATTAAGAGCGAGATAGATTTAAAACGTCCTTGAGGGACGTGGTTTTCAAAACCGTCTGTAATGGACGTTCAAAACCGAACCGTCCGTTATTTTTTTTATTTTTTTGGCTCGATCGTTTGGGTTAAGCCGGAAAGAGGGGTAGGATTATGATTAAGAGGGACGTTTTTGTTTATTCCGTCCCTATGGACGTTGATAATTATCCTGGTCTTATTAGTTTTCGAAAAAATCCAGATCCTATCTTTTTTTTTATATTTATTTTATTTTATTTTGATTAATAAAAGTCCCGCATGCCCTCTTGCCTCTTTTGTGAAATTTTTATATTCAGCTGGGCTGAGCTGTCCGAATCAGATTGGGCTATTTAATTACGTTCAACAATGTACAATAATGACACTAAATTCAGTCGCACAATTTAACCCGAAATTTTTATTAATATACAAAAGAAATAATAAATTTAACAATCTATAAAATTGATGAAATTCGAAATCTATCGAAACCAGCTAGAACCAATAACATTATCATCGGTTTCAGAAAGCTATAACCGATAACAATTGTCATCGGTTTCAGTCAAGTATAATTTTTGATGCAGAATGTACACTTTTTGATGTGAGAATTATATCAGATTAAAATAACGAACGACTCAGATTTAAACCAAAAAGGTAATGATGCATAGTTGCGGAAAAGTTTTGCTAAATTTTTATTTTTTTAAGCCAAACACGATTTTTGATGCAGAATGCACACTTTTTTATGTGCGAATTATATCAGATTAAAACAACGAACGACTCAGATTAAAACGAAAAAGGTAATGATTGCGTAGTTGTGGAAAAGTTTTGCTAAATTTTTGTTTTTTTAAGCAAAGCACGATTTTTGATGCATAATGCACACTTATTGATGCGAGAATTATATCAGATTAAAACAACGAACGACTCAGATTAAAACCAAAAAGGTAATGATTGCGTAGTTGCGGAAAATTTTTGCTAAATTTTTATTTTTTCAAAAATAGAAAGACCATAATATTTTTTGTATTTATCTAGAAATGACTTTTGAACCGGGATCAATAATTCAGATTCAAAGCATTATATTTTTTTTTCCAATAACACACAAAGAAATATTTTAATTTTTCTTATAGCCACGAAAAATCTGATCTGAAAAATATTGATCCGGGTTATTTGTTTAAGTCTTTCTAATAAATTAAATTATATGGTATTCTATCTAATTTAAAAAAATATATAAAAATATTTCTAATATTTTAATAAAATAAATTATAATATTTTCTAATTAAATAAAATAATTAAATGAAAAATTATTTTAATAATAATTTGGATGAAAACCGATGATTCTGGGATGGGTGACATTGTCAGCGGTTTTAATTTTCTGTGACCGACGAGTTTGTGATCGGTTTGATCTTCTGAAACCGATTACACTGTCATTGGTTTGGATACTTTTCAAATTCTTTATAAAAATTGTATAGATTGTTAAATTAATTTGTTAATTTGTATATTAATAAAAATTTCGGCAATTTAACCATCAACGAGTCTCGGACAAAAGATCGGAGTAGGTTGCATCTAACCTACTTTTAGTTCTTATGAGTTTAGGGGTGCAAACGGATCGGATATAAATCGGATAGTAGTAAAATTATATTCGTATTTTTTTTTATTTTTTGGGATATAGATATGGATCGGATATTAGATGAATATATACGGATACTCATATTTAATTTTCAGATACGGACATATATGATTTTCAAAGTGCACAAACTTTAAAGCAGATCAGACGATCTTGAAACATGTTGCTCATTGGATCTACTCCGCACTCCTCGAGCAATATAGTTTAATAATAATTGTATTTACTTACTAGTATCGTGTCCATGCGTTGTAACGGAAATATATTATAAAATTTAACATTAATATTGAACAGAGAAACAAATAATAAATAACAGTAAAAAAAAAAAAAAATTTGGTTGTGTATATAGCGAGATATTGTTTGTGAAAAAAAGAAGCCTTAGAAAGAACCATACTGTATGTACCGCTCCATCATACAGATTAGCAGATAATCCTTTTGAGCTGTCCTAAAGTTGACTTTTATTTATTTCTTCTTTTGTCATATACTCGTATTAGAATAAAAAAAAAATATTCAAAGAATTTTTAATAAATATCACACAGATAGCATATCCGAGTATCCGACAGCAAGAACCTTAGTGGTGTATAGTTGGATTCCATTTTCTTGTAATATAGAAACCTAAATTTGCATGTTTTCTTCATCTTTTTTGTTATACAATGGGTAGTTCAAGATTTAAATTCCTATACCAGAAATACTCAACTTATACAAGAGCCTATGATACACGAAGATTTAAATTTCTATATAACATTCATTTAATTGATAATTGTAGTCACAAAGATTGTATCTACAGATTAAGAAAATGTAATTAGCTCAAAACAGTTGAGCTGAAAAATAAGAAACAAGAGAATAAAAATTAAAATGAAAATAAAGGGACAAAAAAAAAAAAAAAAAAAGGAAAAATTGCATGCATGTCCCTCAGCATATCTTTTTGAGGTCCGGTGCAATATTTATATTGTGGGCTACCTACTCATTTTTAAATTGGACTTAAAAGACCCTGCTAACCTTTTTTGAAAACATTAGGGTGTGTTCGGCCGCTCCACAATTCCCGCGGAAAAAAAAAATTCAGCTCAACTGAATTTTTTTCCCTACGTAAACAGTAATTTTTAATTCAATTTCCGTACATGCCCATGTCCATTTCCAATGGCCCGCCGAACAGACCCTTATTTTTTGTGCTTTCCTACGGATAAATAGAGGTGCATGTGAATGTTGGGCACATTTACCATGTATAATTGTCACCACAAAGAACCTGCTTATATAAAACCCAAAACTTTGAACAACATTGAACATAAAATTTAAACCTGATACTCTTGAAGTGGGTTCCTTTGCTCGTTTGGCATGTACCAAGATGCATCAAGCACCTATAAAATACAAAAATAGTACTCTTAATCGTGAGTTCTAAGTTCTTCAACTTTATAAAGAATATGGAGTTGAAACAGAAAAAAGAGAACAAAAGAAAAAATTGCATGCATATCCCTCAGCAAACACACACACACACACACAACTATACAGTCCTTAATTAGAATCATGTGGACTACATAACTCCATTTTAGCCTACCACTGATAGTTCTATAGTTGTAAACATCAGCAAAAGCACTGGCTGATATGCATACTGGTACCTAAAGGGTGCCTCTGTTGGGTATTCTACAGACTTATTTGCAGAACTTTGACAGAAAGCCTCAACACCTTAACCTAGAGCCACATACATATGGTTAGATTGTGATAAACTGTAACAAATGTATATATACTATAGTATTTCTTCCCAATTTTGTTATGAATTGAGAATGAAAATAAATTATACAAATATTTAGAATTCTCTATTGTTCTCAGTGGGTCATTATATGGAACATCACATCCCTTGTAGATCATCTTTTCCTTGAAATTTGTGCTGACAAAGTAACAATGATGATTTGTTCATGAAGATCATGTAGAACCAAATTATATGCAGGAAACCTTGATACAATGGTAGGATTTACTGGTATAACAACACACCTATCTTCTCAGAATAACCCCTACAAACTACAAGCTGATCAGAGGAGAGCAAACCTAACGAACCAGAGGGGCAAAAAGCAAGTTCAGAGGAGAGCAATGCGGTAGTGCGAAGGAAAGACAGTGGCCCAGTGCAGAGGAGAGGCGAGCAGTGTGGAGGAGAACGTGATGGGGGAAGAGAGAAGAAGAGTTTAAGAAAACGAACAAAGCATTGGAGAGGTAAACAGATGGAAAGGCATTTTTTTTTTTTGGATTATACGGAAAGACAGTTTGGAAATAAAAAAAGTAAACAACGGGAAGGGAAATAATTTATCTTAGTGGGTCTTACAAGGACATTTTGACAAAAAAATTTAAGAGGAGAGTATATTGTTTGATCCTTTTTAAAGGAAAGGCAGTTCGTAAAATTCTCCGATTTTAAATGTACGTCTACTAATAATTTTATTGATAGAAAAACGTATTTCAATAACACAAAGTTCATTATCAATTTAGATAAATGATAAATGATCTGACAATTAATAGAAGACGGCAATTCTTTAATTTTCTGTTTAACGAAGAAAAGCTAATTCGATTGAGTTCATAAAAAATTGGTGAGCTTAATTAACCACAAATTATCATTTGAGTTTAAAAAAAAAATGTTTGACAGTTTGAGATCAATTTAATTGCCGAGTCAGGCATTATATGTTACTTTTTTCTCTGGAGTTTTTATATCCAATTAAGAAATTTAAAATTAAAAAAAAAAGATCATGGATGCGCAAAAATTGTTCATTTATAAATTTTATCTTTTGTTGCAAAATAAAATAATTTCTTTAATCTTATACAAAACAACTTTAGAAATAAAAGTCAATTAATAATTCAAATTCATCCTTTTAAAGTCAATTAATTGGACATATTTTGTATATGTTAAGCACGTAATTACGTGGTGTATGTTATTTTAGGCTCATATTAAATTTTACTAAATTTATAAACAAATCACAGCATTAGCCTACCACTTGCACACATTAAAACAGTTTAAATACGTCATAATCACCAAGTACTCCGAGTGGTTCTTGACTTCGCGAGTGGAGTATAAAGTATTTTCTTACTTTCAATCCGCCAAAAAATGGCAGCTTGAAAAAAAGAAATCAAATAATTATGCGATTGGAGTATTATTAAAAAAAATCATATATATAATAACTAAAGAGGCCCGTCCAAAACAATATATCCATTTTGGGATTACATTTGGACTGCAAATTAATTTCTGTCATTATCACAGAATAATACAAATATCACCACTTTATTGTAATATATAAATTATTAGAATACAACACTCTTTTTTTCAAGCATAAAATATACTAAAACAAAAACTAGCTAGCCCTGCATGTAGTCATGTAGGTATTCTTCATATCAGTTCACTACACTACAATTCAAACGGATCTCGCCACTGCTTCCTGTGAGAACACCAATCTGACCCATTTTCACCATTGCTGCCGCAAACTTAATTTTCCAAAACAATCCATTGAAGGCATTCTGCCTAACCTTCTGTGCGGTTGAAGCGTTTGACATGAGGGTCTGATCAGACGTGAAGAGCCCACGGTTCGCAAGGATGTTCGCGTAATAATTTGCATCAAATAAGTTCGGCGTGCTTGGGTCCATTGGAACGACAAGGGTCGTGTCATTACTACTGTTGGGACACATCTGCTCAAGCTGAGTGGCATAAGCTGAGTTCAATGTTGGGTCTAAATTCAATGTTGTGTTGAAGCTGTAGAGCCTGCTTCTGAAGGAGGTGCAGTGTGACCGACCAATGGTATGAGCACCTATACCAAAAATGACGAAAAAAAAAGGAAGAAAAATATATACATCAGTTGAGCGAATAAAAACCTGATGTGTGTGTATATATGTATGATAATAACTTCTGAAGTAATCTGAACCCTATATTTTAGGGGCAACTCCTTAATAATTATGTGTGCATCGACATAAGCCTTTCTGTAGAAAGAAAGTAATAAGAAACTATATATATATACCTGATAAAGTGACCATTTCATCTTGAGAAAGTCCCTTGCTGGCAAAGCTCTGTGTAAGCTGGTCAAGATCAAATGTTGGGCCCGGGAGGTTGGAAAATGTATCTGAAGCCAACGAAATTGTTCCGTCTCTCCGCCCAGCCTCAACCCGATACCACAAGCTTCCTGTCTGCTTACCCCGATTGAAGCCCAAAATTTAGTTATATATATATATATACAATGTAAGTAAATTTTGCATATATAAGAACATAACATTTCTATTAATTAAAGATGTAAGATGGTATTTACCAGCGCCACACTATCTCTGGCAGCATAGGCAACTATATCAGCACAAGAGACCACGCCTGGGCATGTGGATTCCAGCCGTGTTTTTGCACTGTCAATGACCTCAAACCCGCGAAGGCTTGGGTTATTTAGTGGCGAATCCTTTTCTGCAGTGTTCCCTGGTGTCGAGTCAAGTAAAACTGACCCCTCGCATCCCTATATATATTCAAAAGGATAGTATGCAAAAAGTGAACAAATACAGGAATAGAAATGTCAAAAGAAAAACAATGTAGGAATTAACTGTAGATATAAGTTGGTGTGAATGCACGTAAGGGAAAAAGAATTTAGTTAAAAAAAGAGTAAGATAGAGGATTTAATTATGCGGTGATTTCTGTAGTGCAAGAAACAAATGATATATATGTGTTACTTGTGAATGGTAGCATATATGCATGTTAATTTGTACGCTTCCATTAGGTGTAAAAATTTAATTGGTCTTATATACTCTTATATACTCTTATGTAACGGTCTAACGGAAAATGATATATATATATATATATATAAATACATTACCCTAACAAAGCAATCATGGAAATGTAGTCTAACCAGCCCAGCAGCAAGACCAAGGTTACTAAAGACTGCTTTGGTGACCTCTTGTCGCACAATGTTCTCAGCTTGAGGGCATGTGCTTGAATAAAAGCCGACTTGGAGCTGTGCCTCAAGCCTACCCATAGTTATTATCAAACCCAGCACAAAAGCAATTGCAACTCTTACAAATTCCATTGCTCTATTAAATTCTGTTGTTAATTTATCCGATGCAATAAAATGGGACATAGGACTATGTACGTATATATAGGCCAACTTAGATGGTTGGTTAGGTTTTGAACAACTATTGGTGCCTTGGTGGTGGTATGTAGCTAGGAAGTACCTTGGAAAATACGTAATGTTGGGATCAAATTAGTGGGCAACGATAGAGCCATGCATTTAGCTAGGCAGGCACAACACGGATAGTTTTAGTATATCGATCAAGGGGCTGCAGCAAAACTTTTTTTATCAATATATCAGTTGTCAGTAATTGCCGACAACCATAAAAAAAACAAGGGGCTGCAGCAAAACAAATAATTTATTGTTTACTTGTGTTAATTAAGTGTGCATGCACTTACTAGTCCTCTAACAAAAAGGAGAGAAAGTGAGAGAAAGTGATAGCGCAAACTAGCGCATGAATTGAAGAGAACAAACAGGGCACGACACACCATAAAATTGACTAGATGAGGTTATAACTGGGAGAAAGGCAGAGAGTACGTAACGGAAGAATGCGTATTCTCTGCATTAATGATTGATATTAGTGAATTTTTTATATTTCTTTATTTTGTGGATTTTCTTATGTTGATTTGCTTGGTTGATTTTATGGCTAGTTGGAGGTTGTTCCAACTAGCTTGGTATAATTGGATATTTGGTGCTATGCACTATTTTGTATAGACTATGTTTCGTGATGAAATAAATGGAATTCCACTTTGTCAAAAAAAAAAAAACTCTAAAGAAATTTTTTTAAGTTAATGAATCTCAACCGCTTGATTTTAAACAGAGCCAATCCGGCTACTCCTATAATATAGGGAGTTTTTCAATATTAGTGCAGATTTAGTCTATACGAATTTTCAAATTCAACATTGTTGAATTTTCTTTTTTTTATACAATTTTATGGTACAAAAGAGCAAGAAAGATCACAGGGAGAGGAGATGACGTCATATGCACTAACCAAGCTAATACAAGTGGAGGAAATGGATACTGGTACAAGGAACCGGTACCACCCACCCTGACAAGATGAAAGCAAGGAGAATTAACCGGCTTCAGGAAAGACAGCTCTCAAAGCTGGGGGATTGCTTGGTCAAAAAATTTCATTTTATTTCTTTTATATTTTCTAGCTTTTCTTTCTGTTGCCTTTCAGTTTTTATGCCTTTTGTTTTGCTTTCATTTTTAATTTGCAAAAAACAGCGCAAATCTTTTGAGCTGGACCTCTTTGTATCTTTTAGTTATAAGACTCTTGTAACATGCATTAATGAAATTAAATAGGGGCTTGACCCTTATTTTTCCTAAAAAAAAAAAATATTAGACGGTTAACTCAAAAGATTCCCTTTTGAGTTAATGCAGAGGATACAAATTCCGTAACGGAATGAAGTAGGAAACACCATGAAAATGATTAAATATTAGCATTCTATATATACCAGCTGATTCAGTGCACAAACATTAATTATGGTTCAATGTGAGCATGGGATTAGGTGCAAAATATGATAGAAAATTGTGGAAGTGCATCAGAGAAGGGGTAACAATGAAGCAATATAGCCTACGGGCTTCTCCTTAGAAAGGAAAATGAAGCAATAAACAAAATTACATAATTTTAATTTATACACATTCTCTGTACTCACTTTGAAGTTTGAGTATTGCAACGGTTGGAATTTTGGTGTGGATATATGTGACGAAGCTACAATGGTTGAAATATAGTAGATAACGGTTCAAGATAAAGTGACAACGGTTTCAGATTCTGCATAATGATTTTCTTTTGCGTATTAACGATGAAATACATATATACTATGCATACGCAATTTTTTGTTTTCAACTGTTAGAACGGTAATATGTATTTGATCATATTTTTTCCTCTTAGACACATTCAAGTACATCTTTTAATTAGAGCGAATAGAAAGATAAACACTTATGTTCTATTATACTCGATTTGGATTGAAAATTAGTAGTTTCTGCATGCAATGGCATTTTAAGTTGTGCAATCCTAGCTAGGACACATCGAAAGCACTGTTATTGTCTTCATTAAATCATTTCTTCAATTTTAAATGATATTTACTTTTCTTTTCACATTTACCTTGAATAGATGTCTCATGTATTACCCTTCTATTTTTCATTTAAAATTAATGGGTTTGATTTATAAGATACAATATAACTATATTAAAAGAAGGGTGGAGATCATTGACAAAAAAAAATAACTTAACAATTAATAAAATAAATTATTTGCATTTTTAAAATACAATCATTTAAAATGTAATTTATGCTATATAGTTATATATAATGCTCATGCAAAATAGCAAAATTTGATGCAAGTTTGTCAAAATATTGATTGTCAAGGATTACCTCGCGGCTAATCGCATTGTATCGACGCTTTCATATGGGCGGAACTTACACTACTATATGCATATGAAAATAATAATTTGTGTCCAAAATTTGTTGTTGAATACGAAGTTTATTTTATAGAATTATCTCATTATAAAATTTAACTTTTTCAATAGATATTTATTTTTCAGAATTAATTAAGTTCTAAAATTAATTATAGTATCACAAAGTTTCGGACGGAAATTTTCATGACAACTTTTAAAACTAATTCAACTAAACATTATTTCTTATAACACTAACAGAGCTTCACAATACCTGAATTAATATGTTCCTCTTTTGCTTGAGGTGAATTAATATTCTTGAAAGATGGCTCGTTTCTCTTTTGAAAAAAAATTGGAGGTCAAACTACTAAATTATTTTAATTTCTATAAGGAATAGAGGTGAAAACGGATCGGATACGGATCGGATAGTGGTAAAATTATATTCGTATCCGTTTTTTTTTTTTGGATACGGATACGGATCGGATATTAGACGGATACGAATATGGATCCAGATCGGATCGGATATGTATTAAAAAAATATATAAATATGATTAAAAATACCAAAATTCATAATATTTATCTAATTATAATGGTGAATAACATATATTTTTTCATAATATATATTAAATTATATTATATATATCTACTATTCGGATACGGATAATTAAAATTTAAAATCATATTCGTATCCGTATCCACACGGATATTCGGATATCTGTATTTAATTTTCAAATTCGGTCAGATAATATCCAACCCGTTTTCAACCCTAATAAGGGGTTTTCTCAAATAGCTTATTTCTTTGGATTAATTAACAGATGAGTACGTCCGGCCGGTGTTAGCTGCCGAAGGCTCTTTAATTTCATTGGGGCTGTTCGGCAAGCACAGATTAAGCCTTCTTAAGACTTAATCCGCTACTTTTAACTTCCTTAGCCACTTAATCCCGCCGAACACCAATTCCTTAGCACGGATTAAGAACACCTCCTTTACCTCCTTTTACTCGGATCTTAATCTCCTGCCTGAACTTGAAGGCACCTATACCCCCTCCTTAAGCACTTAATTCTTCGTTGCCGAACGGCCCCATTGGATTTATTAACACATGCACTAGTGGTTAATTAATGAAGAGAACATAGATAGATGAGTGCACTCACAATTGCCCCCCCACGCGTAAGGCTGCTAAACCAGATCGATGGCGACAATCAAATACATTCACTAAGCATATATGCATGCATGAATCTGTAAGGTCCTACGCATATTTAAATCCGACTTAATTTTCAGATTGATGTCAAATACTGTATGCGTGTCATATTATTTTCACTGGTTAATTATAGTTC
>CAXKVW010001157.1:0-30434 GCA_964058825.1 Carex arenaria
AAGCTGGTTGGCATAGATTTTGGACATAATTAATTAACCTGTGGATTGTCATCAAGTATCATTCCAAATATGAGAAACTGAATGAACAGGGCTACATCTGGGCCTAATCTAACCCAAACTCAAACGAACCTAAATATCTAAGTTCGGCCCATAAGCCTATTATTATTATTATTATTATTATTATTATTCGACGAATCATTCATTGTGTCATTTGTCCATGCCAAAGCAAAGGTTCGTGAAAGTTCGCTCTAAGAGAGAGAGAGATCATCAATTCATCAATACGAATAAGTAAGTTTTGATTGGATTTCATGGAGGTGGAAGAGGCGAGCACCTCCGCTCCTGGAGGTGGCCACAGAGCCGACTGCGCCTTCTCTCCAGCGCGCTCAGGAGGTACATCTCCTTCAAAATTTGTTTTTCAATACATATCTGATACGTTTATTAGACTAGTATTTGAGTACCGTTTAGTCCGGTAAGAATCAGTGTGTTTTGTAACTGGGTCCATTCTTCATTGGCTGCGGATTGCACAAATTGAGGATCAATAAAGGAAACTTTCAGCTGTAATTAAAACAAATTGAGGATCAATGCTCAATGGGGCTTATTAGTGTTAATTTCATTTGAAAATCAAATTCCATATGCGCCTAGTATGATTCTGGTATGTTCATACAAAACAAAATAGTCCTGTTACTTGATAATGTTATGAATCTTTTTCTTCCATATCTGCACTTGTCATCACAATCAGATCCAGTGAAGTAACTCAAAAATTGGGTTTTAGATCGGGACCGTCCGATTCGAATCTGAGATAATCCATCCGAATTTGGAGCGCACACATCTCGAGAGGCGGATTTGAATCCTGAGACGATCTCGAGCGACGGATTCAAATCGGATGGTCTCGATCCAAAACCCAAAAATTGGGTTACTTTAGGGGATCCGGACCCTTGTCATCATGTGTTATTTTATATGTTTTTTTCTCTTTGAAATATCTTTTCAGCTTTATACAGGTTTAAGCAACAAAATCTGCCATCTTGGAAACCAGCTCTAACACCTGGATCAGTAAGATATTATAATTTGTAGTGTTTCCATATATATATGTACTATAATGCTTGTGCTATGATTTATTATGGCATGTATAATTATATGATGCTTGTATTTAACTGTAGGTCATAATGATCTTCCTGGTTATTGGATTCTTCTTTATACCAATGGGTCTTATTTTTCTTCATGCCTCAGAAAGCGTACTCTTCACAATTCTATTTGTCAAAATTTGTAATTACAAAAAAAATTAAAAATCTTAATGTAGTAGGTAGTTGATATTGATTGACATTTGTATGAGAAAGTTGTACGGATTGTTATGCCAGCAAGTCAGGATCTGTACCAACTAATGAGATATTACCTATACTGGTACCATACCGATTTACACAAAAATAACATTTTATAACTATCATGCCTTTTTGGCATCAACATTTTTTTCTTACAAATATCAAGTTCTGTCCATAACACTTATTTAAAATTGAACAGAATTTTAAATAATTTGGCTCCAGTATGGTACCAGTTCAATCCATTTATCCTGATGGGTGTGCCAAGCCTCATTTGGATTCTTACTGTCTGTTGAGATGTATTACATGTTACTGCAGGTGGTTGAGATTGCATACCGTTATGATACTGACTGCATACCTGAGCCTTACAAAAATGATAAATTAGCCTACATTAAAGATAGCTCAGTCTCAAAGAACTGTTCTCGCAAAATTAGGGTAATTTGGTTTTTTCTTTCTATTTCCACATATGTAGCTTGTTTCTAGAATTTTGTGTCGACACCTTTGTCACTAACATGACTGAAAATGCTTTTCTGTTTTAGGTTCATAAATATATGAAGGCACCAATATTTGTCTACTACGAACTTGATAATTTTTACCAAAACCACAGAAGGTCTCTACCTTTATTTATTTGTTTATTTTTAATTCCACCCTCTCTCTCTCACACACACTTTTTGTGATGTGTTAATTTCCCGATCAAATACAGGTATGTAAAGAGCAGGAATGACAAGCAACTTTTGTATGGGATGAATCAAAAGGATATTGGGTCGTGCGACCCAGTTCAAACAGCCAATGGCCTCCCGATACTCCCTTGCGGCTTAATTGCGTGGAGCTTGTTCAATGATACTTTCAACTTTGCACGTGGGGCAGAACCACTAAAGTTAAATAGAAAAAATATATCTTGGCAGAGTGACAGAGAGCATAAGTTTGGGAAGGATGTCTATCCATTTAATTTTCAAAATGGATCCTTAATTGGAGGTGGTTCTCTCAACCCAAAAGTGCCTGTAAGTCTATTAATTCAAATTAATAGCATTAATGTTAGTCATGGTCAAAATAATTAGTATTCTATTGTTCATTGTTATCATTATACCAGTTGTAGCAGCATGCAGCAGCAGTATCTGTATGTTGATGACAGGTAAGTTTTATATTATATAAAAATAAGTTATGTAGGTAAATAACAGTAAATAAAATAAGTAAACAAAAATCTGTATATTTTTATTTCAGTATATGTCATTGTGATTTAAACTTTATATAGGTATATAATAGTAAATAAAATAAGTAAAAGAGAATCAGTATATTTTTGGTTCAGTATGTGTCACAAAATTTCTATCTTCTCAAAAAGAGCAGCTCAGTGAGCAGGAGGATTTGATTGTATGGATGCGCACAGCTGCACTCCCAAAATTCAGAAAACTATATGGTGTCATTGAAGTTGATCTGGATACAAGCCATGTTGTCAGTATTAACATTGCGAACAACTATAATACCTATAGCTTTGGTGGGGGCAAAAGGGTCATTATGACCACGTCGAAGTGGTTAGGTGCCGGTAAAAACAATTTTCTTGGGCTTGCTTATCTCATCACTGGCACATCAAGTCTTCTTCTCTCAATTTTGTTTTCCATGATTCATGTTAGAAATCCAAGGTATTGTTCTATACTCTTTAACTTTCTGCTTTACTTGTGAATAAATAAGAGCAATAACGTACTGCAATTTTTGATTTATAATTGGTTGCAGACCTCGTGGGCATTCTACCTAGGCTAGCTAGCCCTGAATAGGAAAGGCAATTTGAGTGAGCTGAACTGAACTGAACTGAACATGCTTCTGTTCTGTGGAGTTTTGTATACAACTAGTAATTTGAACTTGACCGTTTCACTTTGCTGATTAATTAAGTAATATTGAGATGTCAGTAATCTTCTTGTTTCATATGCTAATTAATTGTACATAACGTCGTCGTAATCATTGAAGAGGTTACTATAAAATCAGTTCCCAGATTCAGCTTGTGATTAATAATCAATATTAAGAAATGTGAAGAGGTTACTTAATAATCATTGATAAAAGTTGATTCAAATAGGGCAGAAGGTGGTGGGGGATGAATAGAGAAGAAAATTTGTCACGGCGTGACGAGTCACGTCACGTAACGTCACGCGCACGTCACGTAATATCACGTCACGTGTGTCGATTACGTGACGTGACTCGCGTGTCGCGTGACGTGATTATTTGCGTGACGTGACTGCATTCTATGAAAATTATACGTCACGTAAACCAATCACGTCATGTGATCACCTCACGTCACGTCACGTGGTCACATATAGTCACATGTGATCACAATTACGAAAATTATGGATACAATATGTACAATCAGGATTGGAATTATTAATTTAGCTTAATAAATATTTATAATTTGAATTTTTAACAATATTATTTACTCATTTCAAATCTTTTAGAATTTTTCATATTTTTTGTTTTTTGTTCTGAATTTTTAACAATATAAATTAAAATATAAAAAAAAGTTTGACGTGACTAATTCACGTTATATCACGTCACGCGTGATCACGGCGTGACTACGCGTGACGTGATCGTCTGCTACTATTTTAGTCACGTTACGTGACCAAATCACGGCATGATTATCACGTCACGTCACGGCGTGTCACGTTTTTCCTTCTCTAGGGATGAATCTGCATCATCTGCAGTAATGTACTCTTTGAGTTAATTTTCGGACCAATTTATCCCCCGTCTATACTGCACGGGTTTTTTTTTTTTTTTTTTTATATAGTGTGGATTTATATCGGACGGTCCAGATCTTAACTCAAAATTTGATTTAACTGGGGATACGAATTCGTTGGGACATAGCTTGGTTTCTTTATGTCAGTTTAAAAAATTGATGAAGGCTTTATTGGGAAAACAGGAAAATGTGATCCGAGTTAATTCCGATTTCATATTACCTAAGGTAAAAAATATTTCTGTTTACTTTAGTCTGTGCATTCTATCTCGGAGCAGATTGGTCAGGATTCAGATTGGACGGTTGAAATATTATGTTACCTCAGCTCAGCTCAGAGGATATGGACTTGTTAATTACTCGGGAGAAACCCCAAGAAGCTGTACTAGAATAATGTGCTGATGTTAGTAATTAAACGTTTGAAATTAGGCAGTATTTATTCTGATCATCTGGGTATATAACGATTTTCTTTTTGGCCGGTACGTACAGCATCTGCCTCAGGAAACAACATCATGACTCATGAGTCATGAGTGCCACAAGTGGTCCCCGTAATGTCAGAGAGAAAGAGATGCTCTCTGATAAAAATGTTCGTTGTTAGTTGAAACTTTTTACGTCAGCCACTGTAGAAAGAGGGTTACATGAAAACCATATATATATATATATATATATATCGATCTGTTTCACTTTCTGAAGAGAGAATTCTTACCTGATTATATAACAGGTGTCAATGTTCACATGCCAATCACTGGTACCACACAATGATATGATCCCTTGTGGCCATTCTACTTGTCTGAACTGTGTAGCAAAAAGTAATGTCAGATTTTCGTACTAATTAACCCACTGCACCAATTTGCATGGGTCCAAGAGTTACATCAGATCCAATGAACTTATAACTCTCTCTCTACTCTCTAAAATTGCAAGGGGTACGTAGGGGATGATCGATGGATGGAAGTGGTGAAACTACAAGTAACATTTGTTGATCATGCTTTTGCCACCTGTAAAGCTTTATGGATGGAGATTGGAGAGTACCAGATGGGGGCTTTGCCGGGGCTATTCTTGGCAACCTCATCTCATCAGACCAGACCAGACCGACGTAATCCTCTGCCCACTTTCTTTTGACCACTTTCATTCATTCCTTACTTAATTATCACAATTCAATATAATAATGTGTACCTAGCTTACTAGCTAGTATTAATTTTATTAGGATATAATTAATTAAGGCTTCTTCATCTACCTAGCTATATACTGACATGCATATATGTCATTGTATTATATATAGATGAACCACTATTAATTAATTAAATTGAGAATTATCTCATAATTAATGCTCCTCTAAATCACGGAAGCTACCATATGTAATTAATGTTTTCAACGAGTCAAATTAAATTAATTAATATATGATGTTTTGTTACGTTTTGTGGGGGCAATTAATTAATTAATATTTGTAATATATAGAATAACTGATGAGTACTCATGCATATGATATATAGGCAGTGTACGTACGTTGTGTAACATGGAATCTGGCACATGTTGTTTGTGCTTACCTTACCTGTTAAAGAAACTAATTAATTAATATATATATATATATATATATATATATATATATAGAACTGATGATGGCCGGGTGATCAGCATATATATATATCAGATAGCCTAACTAACTACTCGATCATGTCGTTATTATTGGTCATTATTGAACACGTCACTAGCGATAGTCGGTTATGCGACTCTTGGTTCGTTGTACGTTTCTCCTTTTTTTCTTTTTATTTAAAGAGATAGAGCCTTTTGTTTGTTCTCCTTAATTACAAATATATTGACCGGTCAAATTAGAGCGATCAATGTGTAAGTGTATCCAAATATAGTAATATACTTTTGCCTCTGGAATATGCACTAAATGTTTTGTTTACATATTAAAAAAAAAAAAAAAAAAAAAAAAAAAACTAGTACCGAAATTTATACAACTCTTTACAGTAAATGAGCATTTTTAGGCAGGAGGAGCAGTGCTTTTACTTTAACATGGAAAACTTATTAGATTCTGAGAGTGCAATATATTATATAAGGTTTGCCTGGTGTGTGTGTGTGTGTGTGTGTGGGGGGGGGGGGGGGGGGGGGGATATTCACTGGAAACGAATATATATATATGAGGAGGGATCAAGTTGCACTTTTTTTTTTGACACATTTTGACACCTACTATTTTCAAAGTCCAAATAGTCGATCCAAACCGTTCAACATGATTGATATACTAAAATGTGCTTGGAGATCAAATTTTATATTTTTTTGAATTTTTTTACTATTTATTAAGATGGTTACAAAATCGTTGTTTTCGGACCATTGAAAACAGCAATTTTGTAACCATCTTAATAAATAGTAAAAAAATTCAAAAAAATGTAAAATTTGATCTCCAAGCACATTTTAGTATATCAATCATGTTGAACGGTTTGGATCGACTATTTGGATTTTGAAATTGCAAAATTAAACTATAAAAAAAACAATGTCATGATGTGTCAAAAAAAGAGTGTAATTGGATCCCTCCTCTATATATATATATATAACAACTACCAAGTAGATTTATATTTTGTTGGATTAAATATTAGAATAATTATATGTAGCCCCGCTCCCTCATCTCCGCACCATCCCCACAGAGTCCAAAAAGGAAGGTGGGTCCCAATAACTAACTAATCTAACCAGAGTTATTGACTAATTAAGGAAAGTTGTATTTTTTGTCGCTCCCACTAACTAATTAAGGAAAGTTGCTCCCAGTAACGTGTTTGTATTTTTTGTTTCTTTATTAAGGAAAGTTGATATTTATTTAAGAGATGCTCCTACTAAAGAATAAGATTATTCTAAAAATTAGTGTTTAATTATGTAATTAAAATTATATTTTTATATGAAAATTCAATTAGGAAAATTTTATAAATTATTTAAATTAAAGACTTACATTGCTAAAGTTAAATACTAACGTTCCTAAAGTTAAATACTAATATTCATAAAGTTAAATACTAATGTGCATAAAGTTAAATACCAAGTTAAATAGAATCCATGCAACTTATTTATAATTTTAGGGATTAATACTTTTGACTTTAAAGATAAATACTAACTTTCATAATGTTAAATACTAACGCTCCTAAAGTTTAATACTAATATTTCTAAAGTTAAATACTGAGGTGTATAAACTTAAGTACTAAGATATAGATGCTAAATAGAATCCATGCAACTTTTTTATAATTTTAGAGAATAATACTTTTGACTTTACAGATAAATACTAACGTTCATAATATTAAATACTAACGTTCATAATATTAAATACTAACATTCTTAAAGTTAAATACTGATGTGTGGGGAGGCGAGGACGATACCAAATTATTTTGTCATTTTTTGTGGAGACAAATATTGTGTTGCTGTTGGACGCGGACGGTTAATACTCCAATGAATAGAGTTAAATACTTGCTCGGTGCACTATTAATACACTAAAAATTGAAGTTAAATACTGCAGGAAATTTAAACCATGAAATGTCAGAACCTAATTTTTTTTGTCTTTTAGTGTGGGGATGCGGGGACAGATATTGTTTCGCTGTTGGACAGACGATTAATACTCCAATGAATAGAGTTAAATACTTGTTTGATGCACTGTAAATACACTACAGATAGATGTTAAATACTGATGAAAATTTAAATAACCAAATTATCGAAACCATATTGTTTTGTCTTTTAGTGCGGAAATATGGGGGGATGGAGTGCGGGGACAATTATTCGGATCCTAAATATTATTAGGCCTATAAAAGAGTCTTCAACTAATGTACATGTCACAAACGGAAAAAAAAAATGACCATTATTTTAGCACGAGACTCGATCTGTCAATGTGCTTAGCAAACCCTGATACAGTTGACACTTGACAATATATGTACATAAGAAGCCCTCATCGTTAGCACTCCCCTATAATATATTCTTTCTCTGCGTGAGTAGATGAGGATAAAATCAAATTAATCCAATCGTCTTTGTGCTGAATTTTGAACATTCAACCTTTCCAAGCGGAGGACAATTAATGCTTTAGCCACTAGGCCAGTTGAAGTTTTTGCATTAATTAGCACAATATAATAATAATAATATATGTTAAAGCAACGAACTCGCCATACGAAATGATAAATAATGCCCAATGGCATGCAGTAGCCAATAGACGATAGTCATTTGAAGCTTTGAGCATATCAGTTCGTGCATTGCAAAGAAAAAATTAAAGTGTTGCCATATATCAAGTATATATTGTAGAATATTTGAAAGTTTTATTGAACATGCTGTGACTATCCGCGAGGGTACACCGATATAAAAATATTATTTCTGAACGTGTCAGTATTACCGACAGGTGTATCCACGATGATACTCTCGCGGATACTGTCTCATTCTTGATTTTCACCGTCAGTAAGACATGAGCTAGTATCTATATTAAGGTGACATGTAAGGAACTGTATATATAACATCTATCCAGTTTTTTCTTATTATAAAAGTGCTAATAAATTTGATCATACATTAATGAATTTTTCATATTTCAAAAACCTCATTTTTTTTTTCAATAGTTGAAGAGCACATTTTTTAAAAAAGAAAAAGAAAATAGTTGTAAATCACTATTCTTCTGACACTATTGCACGATCCAAATTCGGTACATTGCCATAACATCTACAAAAGATGGCTACTTAATTGGGAACATGATGGACAAATTAAACCTCTTCATTTCCTTGAAACACTGTTTCATCTAAGATTTTCCATTCTTGCCACTTTCAGATTAATATTAATGGGTTGCATGTATAAATTTAGGAGTTAATGATTATATATATATATAATGATTTTTTTTTTATTTTTCCTTTAAGAAATTATAAATGAGAAATACCATAATTCCCAAAAGTGCATGCGGCATTTAATAATATAATTAATCAAACACCTTTCAATTAGAATGATATGGCATAGATACATTATTGCGTACTCAAAAGGAAACAAACGGTGGCAAGACCATTTTCCTTCTTTCTTTCTTTTTTTCTTTTCAAAACTATAGAATTCTGTACTGTTCTTTGATCAGCTTGTTTTCGAACTAAATCCAAGCAGAAAAGATTAAAGATATTTTAAAATAAAGCTAGTTAATCAACGCACAGTCAAAGTCGGTCATTTTTTTTTTTTTTTGAGTGATTCAAAGTCGATCAGTCATTGGTAATTAATAAAGTAGTATAGTATACAATATAAAATGTAAACGTCAAATCAAAGCACAGTAACTACCAAAGAAGATTCAAAACAGTGATGACATCAGTCACAAGTCAACAAGACAGAGATATATATGCATGTTTCCTTAACACAAACAATGCTATAAATAATACAATTTTAAACATAGGTAATTGCTGACCTTTAATTATAAAGTTATGAATTGCTGCATTTACATTAATTAGAGCTCAGGAAATTACACATTCAGGTAATAAAAATAATTATATGTGTTGCAACAATATATTTTTCTTGAGTGGCAAATAATTGAGGCGCAGTGGGGAACTATATGGAACTCAGCTGAAAGGAAAAAAAGAAAAAAGAAAAATAAGACAATTCTCTGAAGTAATTAATTTGTTTTTGTTAGTAATAGTTACTTGTCATTATATTTTTTTTGAAGTCTAGTACACGATAAAAATATAATATAATTAAAGTTGAAACATTTTGTGATCACCCCAGTGCTCCATTACAGCATAGGAAAAAAAAAAAACGGCTAGTACGTACCTTGCTTCCTCTAATTCCTTGTTCCAAATTTGTTAGAACTATTACGCGCGTACCCCCAGAACACTATATACAAAACACCACGATTGATTGATATAATGAAATGTAAACAAGTTATGACCTTGCAGAGCCATGCATATACTAGTAAAACTTGGGAATTATATAGTCTAGAGCCAGAGAGCACCAGCTTGCTTGAGCAATGGCACCAGGGACCCGTTGATGTGGCACGCCATAACTTTATCGACCCCACCAAGCAGTTTGCCTCCAATGAACACCACCGGTACGACTCCATGAGGTCCTGACATGACTGGAGAGGCTGATAGGAGTTGGGAGAGCACCGCCTGGATCTCGCGGCCCCCACACTCCTGGTCCAGCTCATAGACTGTTGGGCCCACACCGAGGCCGAGGAGGAGGCGCTTGACAACGTGGCACATGCAACAGCCGCTGACGCTGAAGACGACTACAGCATTGTTGCTGGCCATGCGGGCCACCCTCTCGTAGGTCATTATCAATTCCTCTCTGTCCTCTTCTACCATCCTCATATTGGGCTGTTTCTTTCTAATTTCTAAAAGACTGTAGAGCGTACGTAGATAGATAGAAGAAGAAGAAGATAGAATTATAGAAAGAAAGAGAGTCTAGCTAGCTACAATTAAGGAAGGAATTGGAAGGAAGAAGGGAGTATACAAAGAAAGAGAGTCTAGCTAGCTATAATATAATGATGGATGGAGTAATGGAGTAATTAATGGAGTAATGGAGTATATATGAATATATTGTTTAGGGTTAAGGGAGAAGGGAGAAGGGAGAAGGGAGAAGGGAGAAGGGAGAAGGGAGATAATATATAAAGGGAAGAGGAGGAGCTAGAGCCTAGAGGTGGGGGACGGATCGAGGGAAGTGGAAAAGGGATATTAAAAATGGGGGAGGTGCATGTAGCTTTTGGCAGGGGTCAGGGGTGGGAGCTGCAGTAGACTTGTGCAGGATCGATCGAACCCGGCAATCTCTGAGCGTCGATCCGACCCTAAATTAATTAACCCTTATTAATTGTTACTATATATATATATATATATATATATACGTGAATAAGAATAAGCGAGAGAGAGAGTCGGATACTAATTAACTACTGTCATTAGTCATTTGTCTTCTCTGGATTAATGCTATCTAGTTCCAAGGCAAGAGAAGAGAAGAGGAAATGAAAATGAAGGCAGAATTAGGCAGGTCGGGATTAGGAAAATGAAAATGATTAATGTAGAGGAAATGAATCGCAGAGAAGATGTAGGAGCAGTGAGTACGGGGTACGGAGGAGAAAACGGAGGAGACAACGGGGAGATGGGGAATAGGGAACGGCCGTCACGCGCGAGCGACACACAGACACTCTCTACTCTCTACTCTCTACCCACTCTAAACCCTCTACCTCTACAGACCGACACCATAACGTCCTACGCGCCGCCGTTTCACCTTTTTAATGTACCATCCCGCCCAAATCTCTAACGTATCCAATTCCTTAACATTATTATTATTATTTGTGAAATTTTGTTACGTTTCTATATAACCAAACTGCTCAAATGACCTACCTAATTAATTATTAAGTCATTTAAATCCTTACCTCTCAGCTCTCACACCGTTACCTAATATAACTACTGCTCTCACACCGTAATAAAGATCGATCAACTAAAGACTAACAAATTAGTGGTAGCAAATTCTTACAGCACTTAACAAATTTTATTTTCTATATATATATATTCCAATTAAACGACATCCAGTTACAATTTACTTTTAATGAAAGATAAGACAACTTTATTTTTATTTTTATAATATTGGATAACATTTTTGTTACTAATCTGATGAGGCCTGGTGTTATTATTATAATTAGACATTAATTAGTTACGTATGAAACCTATATATAATATATATATATATATATATATATATATATATATATATATAGAGGTTGGCTAATATACAATCGATTGTTTCTGAGCTCCCGTGCAACCAAGTCGATTTCCGATTTTCAAAGTCCAAATGGTCAATCTAAACCGTTAGATTTGATCTGTATATTAAAATGTACTTGGAGACAAAATTTTACATTTTTTGAAATTTTTTTACTATTTATTAAGCTACTTTGAAAATCCCTGATCCAACGGTGGTTTCTGTTTTTACTGTTTGGTGAAGCCACCATTGGATCAGCGATTTTCAAAGTGGCTTAATAAATAGTAAAAAAATTCCAAAAATTGTAAAATTTGGTCTCCAAGTATATTTTAATATATAGATCACATCTAATGGTTTAGATCGACCATTTGGACTTTGAAAATCGGAAATCGACTTGGTTGCACGGGAGCTCAGGAACAATCGATTGTATATTAGCCAACCTCTATATATATATATATATATATATATATATATATGACAAATTAAACAGTTGTACTGCTAGCTAGCTAGCTCGGTGTTTAAAATTAAATTAATTACCATGCATATATGTAGAATGGAATATTAGAACGAATTGTGAATTAATTGCATCAACAGAAGTATACAATAAAAGTGGATCGGCACATTCTATTCATGAATGAACATGCATAGTGCGCTCGCTGGCTCTTAATTCGTTTCTTTTAATTCCTCTTTTTCCTTCAGTACTACTACTAGCTACAATGCATGCTAGATCCATCTACTCCAGTAAAAATATACTTCTTGTACGAATAAATATGATAAGTGTTCTAAAATCACACATTTTTATGCTTTATATTGCTGCAAATATATCCCCACAAAATTCACAACTCAAATAACCAATTCCAACAATGAATGCATTCATCATCTTGTTATATATATATATATATATATATATAGCACATATAATTAATGGATGTACATACATACAGATTGATGTGCAAATTAATTTTGTAAAGATATTTAAAATATATATAAGAAATTTTGAGTTTTTCTCCACAAAGAGAAATTCTAACAATAACAACACTGGAAGTTTAAAATTAAAGAAATTAATGCAGCGACTTGAATGCTTTGAATTAAAGTTAGTGCATTCACTTATCACTTTTTTGTCTCTCTGGATCTTCTACACCACAATTTTGAAAATTAACCAATAGTGATGTGTGTGTACGTACATGGTTCTGTGCGCGCTACCAACTATTAATTGTCATTTCCAACAAGTTTGATTATATTAATTGTTCAAATTTCTTACTTGCATTTTGTATTTTGCACAAAACTTATTAATTGAACCTTCCTATAGTTTATACGTACTACAACAGAAGTTTAACACCATGCATATATATATGTATATTAAATTTAATTGGGTTAAGAACCTTTATTACATTATTAAATTTAACGTAAATTTTTGTTTTGTAAAACAAATCACTTTCATTTATGTTTACCAACATTATATATGTGATAATATTAGGAGATCTGACGTTAAGTTACATGATTATATATATTTTAATTAATTGTCAAGTTTGTATTTCAAACAATATAAAAATGACAATAATGAATTTTGCTATGATATATATGTTCTCTTCGTACGTATAGGCGTATAGCAAATATAGAAAATGAGTATTAAATGCCGTATTGATTATTTGTGGATTTAATGGATCAATTTGTCTTTTAAATTTGAGAGCAGCAATTTTTTTTTTCGTAATGCCTCTATTTTTTATTTTCTAATAAAAAAAATTCTAAATCGTCTATGTCAAAACTAAATAGTTAGATGTGATGTGTAGTTTTTTTTATCTACATGTACGTAAAATTATTGTTTTTCGATTTAGTTTTTATATGAAACAATTAGTTGAAAAATCAACGTCCATAAAATATACACGTCATAAATTATCCACAACAGTATATTTTTCGAAACTCATGATAACAATCGAAGAAAAGTTAAAATATCATAATATGTAAGTTTGCATAGAGAAAATTCTATAAAGTAATCTAACAGTTCTATTTTGACATTTAAGTTATTAATGTTTTAAAAATAAAAGCACAAAAAATAATTCCATTTGAACCCTAGCCTGTTTACAAATTTAATAGGCCTAATTTTGGATATATAATTTAAACAATTATAATAGCGGAAAACGTATAAGAAAGTTTACAACAAGAAAGCACAACAAAATTCGATAACAATTCTCAAATCTAATCAATATAGAACCTATTTGTGTTCTAAAATCTCAAATCTGGCTTTGTGTGCTATCACTACATATGAACACACACAGACACACACACATATATATATGGCAAATGCTTCTATGGACATAAGGACCTATTTGTAAAATGAACATATTTGTATTTTCAAAGTTCAAACAGTCGATCCGAACCGTTCATCTTGTTCTCCATATTAATATGTGCTTGGAGACCAAATTTTACATTTTTCTGAATTTTTTTACTATTTATTAAGATAGGTACAAAAAATATCAAATTCAGACCATTGAATTTTGTACCAATCTTAATAAATAGTAAAAAAATTCAGAAAAATATAAAATTTTGTCTCCAAGCACATGTTAATATGGAGAACAACATGAACGGTTCGGATCGACTGTTTGAACTTTGAAAATAAAAATATGTTCATTTTACAAATAGGTCCTTATGTCCATAGAAGCATCACTCTCTCTCTCTCTCTCTCTCTCTCTCTCTCTCTCTCTCTATATATATATATATAGTAGAACTAGGGTGCTCCTAGAGTACCAAGCTCCTTTGTACTTTTAACTCTAAAACATATCGGATTAACTTCGAACGACGAATCCAAACCGTTGAAATTTTTCTATCTTACGAGTGATGCGTCTACATGTGAAAATTTTAAAATTTCGAATTAATTTAGTATAAAGTCAAATGGTCAAAATTAGAAGGTTTCTAAATTAATTTTAATGCATTCGTTTTTTGGAAGACTTTTGACCACTTGAGTTTATACTAAATTAATTCGAAACTTTAAAATTTTCACATGTAAACGCATCACTCGTATGGTAGAATGATTTAAACAGTTTAGATTCGTCGTTCGAAGTTAATCCGATAAATTTTAGAGTTAAGAGTACAAAGAGACTTGGTACTCCTAGGAGCACCCTAGTTCTACTCTCTCTCTCTCTCTCTCTCTCTCTCTATATATATATATATCTATATTCCTATTATTGTATATATTTGAATGAATGGGCATGGCCTTTGACACGGGTCGACTCATTATTAGGCACTGATGAACTGAAAAAAGGTGGTTGCTAATATCATTATTGGACCGAAACCTGAACATAAAAGCAAACTAATTAATAGTACTCGAATCAAGAAAGCTAGCTGTATATATTGGTCCCCCTTAATTTCTGCGGGTGTCAAACCGAATCCATTATATTCTATATTATATATTTTTGTGCGTGAATTGGGTTTCTCATATCATAGTTGATTGAATTGGTGCGTAAATTAAAAAGTAGTATATTGAATATGTTTGTTTGTGTGAAATTGGAGTGACATGTTTGGGCCGTAGCCCGTAGTCGTGCTGCAAGCTGCAAGCTGCAAGCTGCAAGCTGCTGCTGCTCCGTGAGAAACTGATGGTGCGTATGACTGGCGGTCAAAGATCACGCTCTTTTACCTCCAACAGACCAACACCCCCTTTTGCTTTTCTTTTTCTTTTCTCACTGCCATAATTATAATTATATTCTATTTCTATTCATTCATGTAACGACCTAGCTACCTAGTCCTTTGTCATACTTACCAGTTACCAGCTCACGAGAGTTTATTTTATTTTATGACCCGTTACACGCACGCTTCATTATAATTTGTGAGAGTCAGAGAGTGGTTTCTCTCGTAGGACTAATGCTGTAATGCATGGTTGGTTTGTTCCTGTTTGCATGCTATTCACGCTCTTAGTCTAGGGGGACGGAGGGGGGCATTCTTTTCATTTTTTTTTGCCTTCATTTCTCTCTTTTATCGCCTCACGCCCCCTCTATTCTGACAGGAATTCGCATGCTTGATGCTTCACAGTCCCTCTCTCTCTCTCTCTCGGTTTCTCTCTCATGATTCAGATTAGGATGTGTTTTAACCTGTTGTGCTTGGGTGGGCTCGGCTTGGCCAGTTGGCCTGCCTAAGTGAGAGAAAGACCAGTACAGAGAAAGAGAGAAAGAAAGAAAGAGCTTTGAGAAGTGGATCCATCAGCCTTGGGTTTTTTTGGTCTTACCTTCTTGGAACTCTTTGCTCAGCCTCAGAGATAGATATATATATATATATGCATGTCAAAGAGAGAGGAGAGGCCTCTTTTGTTTCTACTACTATATATGTATTCCATCCATTTCTCTGCACAATGGAAGTGTGCCATACATTAATTAATTTGCCATGTAGTTAATTACCATTTGGCCAATACAAGTTCAATCCAAAGATGATGCACTTGTTTAAAAATATTTGAAACTGTTATAAGCACCTAATACAGATGATGAGTAATTCACATAGAAATTGAATATTAAATTCAAAAGAATTACACACACACACACACACACAGAGGTTGACTAGGGTGCTTTATAGAGTAAAACATGTTTGTACTACATGCTATATCTTCATTTCCAATTTTCAAATAGCCGATTCGAACCTTTCAACATGTTCTCCATATTGAAATGTGCTTAGATTTTACATTTTTTAAATTTTTTTTACTATTTATTATGTCACTTTCAAAATTGCTTATTCACTGTGAACGGTAAAAATAGTAAAAATTTCTGGACCATTGGATCAGCGGCTTTCAAAGTGGCTTAATAAATAGTAAAAAAATTCCAAAAAATATAAAATTTGGTCTCCAAGCACATTTCAATATGGAGATCATGTTGAGCTGTTCGGATTGGTAGTTTGACTTTTCAAAATGGAAATATAGTGCCATGGAGTAAAACCTGTTTTACTCCATGAGACACTCTAGCCCAGCTCATATATATATATATATATATATATATATATATAGATACATACATACATACATACATACATACATACTCTGAGCAAAATAATTAATTATCATGTCCACCATTCATAAAAATTAGGTATACTAATTATATATATATATGTGCATAGAATAAGGCTTAGATGTTATAGATAGTATCAGACCTTCCGTGCTACGATCTTAAAAATTTATCGTATAAACTTCAAACTTCGATATGAGTAGCTCAGTAAATTAGTTATATAATGAACTTGTAGAATACCAATTTTTACTATTTTTGAAATATTTTTATGAAAGATAGAAAAAAATGGCTCTTATACATACATACATACATACATACATACACACATATATATATATAGAGAGAGAGAAGAGGGATCCAATTACATCATTTTATGGTGGCACATCTTGGCACCATTCAGTTATAGGTTATTTTTACTATTTTGAAGATTCAAACATTCTATCCGAACGTTCAACATGATCTCCATATTAAAATGTGCTCAGAGACCAAATTTTACATTTTTTGGAAATTTATTGCTATTTTTTCAGAATTTTTGAAAATCGCAGGTTTTCAATGGTACTCCAGAATTATCTAAAAACAATAATTTCGTACACATATTAATAAATACTAAAAAAATTCCAAAAAAAATATAAAATTAGATCTCCAAGGATATTTTAATATAGAGATCATGTTGAACGGTTCGGATCGACTGTTTGGACTTTGAAACTGCAAAAATGACTTATAAGTATTTGGTGTCAAGTGTCACCATAAAATTAATGGTGTAATTAGATCCCTCCTCATATATATATATATATATATATATATATATATAGAGAGAGAGAGAGAGAGAGAGAGAGAGAGAGAGGTTGATTAAGCTCAAAACATTTTTTCCTAGTCTCAGGAACAAACGATTCTGTTTTCCAATTTTTAAAGTCCAAACGGTCGATCCAAACAAACAGATGTTTAATCTATATTAAAATGTGCTTGGAGACCAAATTTTATATCTTTTGGAATTTTTTTTACTATTTATTAAGATGGTTTGAAAATTATTGTTTTTATTAAAATTCTGTACCATTGAAAAACAACGATTTTCAAACCATCTTAATAAATAGTAAAAAAAAAAATTAAAAATGTAAAATTTGGTTTCTAAGCACATTTTAATATAGATTAAACACCTGTATATTTGGATCGACCGTTTGGACTTTGAAAACCGGAGAATCGAATCGTTTGTTCCTGAGGCTAGGAACAAACGTTTTGAACTTAGCCAACCCCCCCCTCTCTCTCTCTATATATATAGGAGACATTGTCATGCTACCTATAATTTACTTTGATATTTTACCTTAACATATCTTGCACGATATATAGATATATATGAAATCTTAACATATCTTAGATTCTACAAAACATGTAATAGTACACTCTACTAGGATGATGTATGTTGCAATCTCGATTGAATAATAATTTGCCTACGGGCTTTCAACCAAAAAAAAAAAAAAAAAAAATATATATATATATATATATATATAGTACTGTTTTATCCGCTTAATTAAGCTCTTGTTACTATGCTTAACATGCAAATGTTTTTGGCACAGAATTACATAACATGATAACACATCACTTAACTAATTATTTTAGTCCATGCAGTTATTGTTCAATAAATTGAAGTTGATATATAATTTAGCATGCAGAAGTTCAACAAGAAAAGAGAAATGGAGAGGAAGCTAGGGTTCCAAGTGGTAATTAAATAAAATGCATGGGAGGACAAGTGAGTGTTTGTCCTGGCATGGCACCTGAAGAAAAGAAAATATAAAGCTGGCTGGTTCTTTTCCTTGATGTTGCTTCCCAAGATCAGTGCACTTTCTGAGTTGACCATGCATATGCCTTACACTTTCTGCATGCAGATCTAAAGGAAACACGAAAAGACAAAACAAAGAATAACCTTAATTCAACTATTCCTCTGGATTTGCACATACAAAAATACCCAAATTGGCAGCACTAATTAGGAACAAATTATGAAGTGGACATGCAGTAATATATTCTTATTTTCAAAGTTCAAATAGTTGATCCGAATTGCTAAATATAATTTTCATATGAAAATGTAGTATATATTTTGAGATTTTTTTACTATTTTTTTAGATAGCTAGATAGAAAATCACTTGCTCTAACAGTTTTGAACCATTTGAAAGTAGTGATTTTTTATATGCATATCACGAGTTAGATCCTAAATATGCGTATCGCCATATATAACCTTAATTTGATGGTGTTTGGGTTATTTATATTGATTTATAATATTTCTGCATTATTTAAATTAGAGGCGGATCTACATTCACTTGCTCCTTTTTATTTTCAAAATTTTCTTACTTAGACATAATTTTGATATATAGTTTGAAATAAAATACTGTAATATATATTGACTCTCATATTTTTGGTGTGAAAATATTATATGATTCATCTCTATATATAATTTTTTTGTATGTATTAATTTGACCCTAACAGCATTAATAAATTATGAACGATTTTGAATAATTATTCGGTACTTCTATCTTTTCCTTGTTGTCATTCCTTTTAGAAATACTAAATTAGGGGATTCGGTTTTATCCAAAAGACTTTGGACAAAATCTCATTCAAAGTCAAGCTTAAACGTCCGATTTAGATTGAGATTCGTGCAAATATATGTAAAACTTAATAAATTTAAATGGCTCCTTGAATCTACATATTTGTACGAACATTGATGCAGATCGAACAATTTAGATCCAGAGACTTTATTCAAAACCGTTTGGTAAAAAACCCCACACCAAAATTAGTAGTTAATAAATTGACAGTACGTGTAGTTGGCCTAGCTAGCTCAATTAATTGTACGTGACATCTGGAACCATTTGACCTGGCTATGTAGTGTGCCTATGTATAGCTTTTCTGAAATAAAGGCTGAAAAAGTAGCAATGGACCAATGGTGCAAACCAAAAAACAAAGCAGCTAGTAGCTGAATACTATCAGAGAAAAGTTTGTTTTGACTCGAATCAGTAACTATATGTATACTGTATCTGGTTCATTAGGTTCTCAGACTTTTTTATTCAATCCATCTGCTAATTGCCTAATTGTATATGTATATATGCTGTGTACCTATTTAGTCATGTTTTCTCCATAATTAGAGATGATGACGTTTCAAGAAATCATCGGTTGCAAATCTCCATTCTTATATATTAAGCATGTAGATGTTCTGATCCGTCAACAGTTGTGATTAAAAGATGAAATTTCAGATTCAATATCAGTCCTCTAACCAAACAATATGTCTTCTTTTGATTAAATGTATATATTTTACTTGTACATATCTAAATTTAGTCAGAGACGTATTTGCCATACATACGGCCTCACAATATGTTACAATTAAAATTGAATAGAATACATTTTAGCTATATTTTCTTTGTTTTCTAATTTATTTGTTTCCTTATTTTCATTTTCTGTACATATCACCCACACAGAGTGGAAATCATTTTTTTTCTTTGTTTCTTATTTCTTCTTCTTTATTTATATACAGATCGTGTGGCGACAGAATGGAAATCTATAATATATTTCTTAATTTCTGTTTCTATACATACCACCCGCGGTCTGTCAAGATAACTGAATAAATTTTGATAGAATTTTCAAAATTTGAATCGAAGGGAGAGAAAACAAAGTCTTAATACAAGCTATATTTACTGCCTTAATTACTCAAATCTTTCATTTTTATATAGGTCAGATGTTAATCACCGGATAAAATTAAGAATAAAAAGTTTGCTTTTCAAATTAACTTGGTAATTCGTACAAAAGTTTGAAACTGACAGAACCTCTTTGGCAGCTTCGATCGATTTGCCTAGCGAATTAGGGTTTCGAATCCTATTCAAATTGTAAGCTCCACTCTCCTTTCTTTTTTTATAAATTATAATGACTTTACGCTTTCTTATTTCTGTATTGATGTATTGCTTAAGTTTTGATTTTAGTTGCTACTTTTGGGAATTAATCTAAGAGGGCTAGGGTTCATACAATATAATTGGAGATTGGGATGTGGTAAATTCTAAATATTTGGTAAGTTTGATTTGGAAATTATTTGATCATTGGTAATTAAAAATTACAAAATTAGCAATTAATTGCTCGATCTAATTAATACTTGTATATCAAGTTGTGCCAGCCCTTGTACCAGTGACAATTAAGTTTGATCCATTAATCTCCAATATTCAATCTTCTTTTTTTAATTCTAATATTTTCAAGCTTTTTTTATTCTCTTACTTGCAAGTATATTCATTCTTTTTGACGAGTGCATAGTACGAAATCGTAATTTCAGAAATTAGGACATATTACATATATAAAAGATTGATCCAATAAGAATTCGTACTCAATTTTAATAATTTATTTCAAGCATAGCAATATCAAAATTTTCAATCTATTAATAAATTTCAGATCACATTTCCTCTCAAATATTTGGTCGGTTTTTACTGATAAGAAATTTTATTTAAAAATGAGATAATTCGGTTCATTATATTATTTTCCATATTAGATAAATAATTAGAGGTCATTTCATACTATGTAAAGCTTTAACTATATATATATATATATACAGAGAGAGAGAGAGAGAGAGAGGGGGGTTGGCTAAGCTCAAAACGTTTGTTCCTAGCCTCAGGAACAAACGATTTGGTTCCCTAATTTTTAAAGTCCAAACGGTCGATCCAAGCCGACAGATATTTAATCTATATTAAAATGTGCTTGGAGACCAAATTTTACATTTTTTTTAAATTTTTTTACTATTTATTAAGATGGTTTGAAAATCGTTGTTTTTATTAAAATTCTGCACCATTGAAAAACAACGATTTTCAAACCATCTTAATAAATAGTAAAAAAATTCAAAAAATGTAAAATTTGGTCTCCAAACACATTTTAATATAGATTAAACACCTGTCTATTTGGATCGACCGTTTGGACTTTAAAAATCAGAGAACCGAATCGTTTGTTCCTGAGGCTAGGAACAAACGTTTTGAGCTTAGCCAACCTCTATAAATATATAAATAGAGGTTGGCTAGTATACAATCGATTGTTCCTGAGCTCCCGTGCAACCAAGTCGTTTCTAATTTTCAAAGTCCAAACGGTCGATCCAAACCGTTAGATGTGATCTCTATATTAAAATGTACTTCGAGACCAAATTTTATATTTTTTGGAATTTTTTTAATATTTATTAAGCCACCTTGAAAATTGTTGATCCAACAGTGGTTTCTGTTTTTACTGTTTGGTTAAGCCACCGTTGGATCAGTGCTTTTTAAAGTGGCTTAATAAATAGTAAAAAAAATTCAAAAAAATGTAAAATTTAGTCTCCAAGTACATTTTAATATAGAGATCACATATAACGGTTTGGATTGACCGTTTGGACTTTAAAAATCAGAAAACGACTTGGTTGCACAGGAGTTCAGGAACAATCAATTGTATATTAGCCAACCTCTATATATATATAGAGAGAGAGAGAGAGAGTATGGCTAAATTGCTTCCGGAAGCACTTCGGTCCGAAGTACTTCCGGCTAAAATTTGAGTATTTGATGTTCAAACAACAAATTCAAACCATTAGATGTTCAATCTATATTAAAATGTACTTGGAGACCAAATTTTACATTTTTTGGAATTTTTTTTACTATTTATTAAGCTGGTTTGAAAACTGCTGTTTTTATTAAATTTCTGCAGTATTGAAAAGCAGCGGTTTTCAAACCAGCATAATAAATAGTAAAAAAAAAATTCAAAAAATGTAAAATTTGGTCCCCAAGTACATTTTAATATAGATTGAACATCTAACGGTTTGGATTTGTTGTTTGAACATCAAATACTCAAATTTTAGCCCGAAGCACTTCGGACCGAAGTGCTTCCAGAAGCAATTTAGCCATACTATATATATATATATGTGTGTGTGTGTATGTATATATATATATATATATATATATATATATATATATATATATATATATATATATATATATATATATATATATATAGAGTGTGGCTAAGTTGCTACCGGTAGCACTTCGACCGAAGTGCTACCGGGGTCATATCTTAGTACTCGATGTTCAAACAGCAAATCCAAACCGTTAGATGTTCAATCTATATTAAAATGTGCTTGGAGACCAAATTTTACATTTTTTGAAATTTTTTTACTATTTATTAAGCTGGTTTGAAAACCGTTGTTTTTATTAAATTTCTGAAGCATTGAAAACAGCGGTTTTCAAACCAGCTTAATAAATAGCAAAAAAAATTCCAAAAACTATAAAATTTGGTCTCCAAGCACATTTTAATATAGATTGAACATCTAACGGTTTGGATTTGCTGTTTGAACATCGAGTACTAGGATATGACCTCGGTAGCACTTCAGTCGAAGTGCTACCAGTAGCAACTTAGCCACGCTCTATATATATATATATATAGAGGTTGGCTAATATACAATCGATTGTTCCTGAGTTCCCGTGCAACCAAGTCATTTTCTAATTTTCAGAGTCCAAACGGTCAATCCAAACCGTTATATGTGATCTCTGTATTAAAATGTACTTGGACACCAAATTTTACATTTTTTTGAATTTTTTTTACTATTTATTAAGCCACTTTGAAAATCGCTGATCCAATGATGGCTTCTGTTTTTACTGTTTGGTTAAGCCACCGTTGGATCAGCGATTTTCAAAGTGGCTTAATAAATAGTAAAGAAATTCCAAAAAAATGTAAAATTTGGTCTCCAAGTACATTTTAATATAGAGATCGCATTTAACAGTTTGGATCGACCGTTTGGACTTTGAAAACTGAAAAATGACATGGTTGCGCGGGAGCTCAGGAACAATCGATTGTATATTAGCCAACCTCTATATATATAGAGAGAGATGAGCTAACTTGCTTTGGGAAGTAAAGATGGTGCTTTACTTCCCACTCGTATCTCTATTTTCAAAGTTCAAATAATCAATCTGAACAGTTAGATGTGATCTCCATATTGAAATGTGCTTGGAGACCAAATTTTACATTTTTTGGAATTTTTTTACTATTTATTAAGCCACTTTGAATATTGCTGATCCGGTGGTCCAGAAATTTTTACTGTTCACCCAAATTTTTAGATTTTCAAAGTGGCTTAATAAATAGTAAAAAAAATTTCAAAAAAATGTAAAATTTGGTCTCCAAGCACATTTCAATATGAAGAACGCATTGGAAGTTTCGAATCGACTATTTGAACTTTAAAAATGGAGATACAAGCAGGAAGTAAAGCACCATATTTATTTCTCAAAGCAAGTTAGTCCATATATATATATATATATATAAGACACTTCGTAGATTAAAAGTTATTTTATTGACATATATAATTTTATTTTATGGTAATTTTCACCGATACTCATTGATAATTTTGAACTTATCATTATTATATAATGGTTGAAATTATTTATAATATCTCTATTACAATGTACAGACATGATACTAGTATATAGAGAGAGAGATTGACTAATATGCTTTCGGTAGTACTTCGGCCAAAGTGGTACCAACTAAAATTTCAAAATTTTATATTTGAAACTTTGAACTAAGTAGCTTAGTAAATTGGTTATATATTAAACTTGTAGAGTATTTATTTTATGATTTTTGGAATTGTTTTTACTATTTTTTGTGATTTATGAAAAATGGAAAAAAAAAGCTTTAAAATAAAAAAAATGTCAATATCTTAGGCCCTTTTTTGTTATTTTTCATAAATCATAAAAAATAGTAAAAAAACTCAAAAATCATAAAAAATTGGTATTCTACAAGTTGATGTATATGACTAATTTACTGAGCTACTTAGTTCGAAGTTTCAAATATAAATTTTAAAATTTGAGTTGGTAGCACTTCGGCCAAAGTGCTACCGAAAATATATTAATTGTTCTCTCTCTCTATATATAGGTTACTCCACTGCTGGAATATTAGAAAGAGCATTTCAGTATTAAGTTATATGTAGAGTTCTCAAAACCGTGCCACCGTGGCCAAACACGGCACGAACGGCACGGCACGATAAGGACACGGCACGGCTAAGACACGGCACGGGACACGGCACGGTACTGTTCACGTGCCGTGCCTTAAGCGTGCCGTGCTTGGATTTCCTACTGTAGGGCACGGCACGGCACGGCACGTTTACGAGGAGAGGCACGGCACGGCACGGCACGGGACACGGCACGGCACGACACGGGAACACGATTAGACACGGCACATTTAGGCACGGCACGACGACACGACTAGGCACGCTAGGAACGACTGGGCACGACTAGGCACGACTAGGCACGACAGGCACGAAAGTTTAATTTTTTTTACATTTCATATAATTTTTTTATTTAGTAATTTATGATAAAATTAATTTATCCAACTTTTTATGTAGATTTTTAATTATTAATTTTTGGCAGAATTAATTTATACAATAATTTATCATTTCATTAAGTTAATAATTTATATATTTTAAAATAAATTAAAAATGAGATAGGTACATAATGTATTTAATGTATATGTTTACATTATAATATTAATTAATTAAATACATGGTATTTGGACGTTTGAATGCAAGAAAGGAAAACGAAAAAAAAAGTTTATTCTAATTAATACATTATAAATGGTAAGTTGTTCACGCTAAAACAAGAAAGGAAAACGAAAAAAAAAAGTTTTGAATTCTAAGAGGTTTGGAAGAAGTTTCCATTTATCAGGTTGTTTATTCTCTTTTAATGAGAAAGGAAGATCAAAGGTGCCTGACCTTAATATCTTATTACTATCTTGTTTATGAGACAACTCTAATTTTGAAGGTCATAATATTATTTTATTTTATTCTTTTGCTAATGTAAAAGTTAAATTTAATAAAACCTCAACATTTCAAGTACGTTCACTTTATTAATTACATAAACTGTTTTATTAAACTGAATTTCTATTTTAATATGTTTTATTATTTAAAAAAAATTATTTAAACTTTTCAATTTTCAACTTGTGTAACATGCAAGTTTCCTAGGGGTGTAAACGGATCTGGATTATCCGACGGATATCCGCTCCGAATCCGCTTATTATCTGAATCCGGATTAAACATATATAGATACTTTCGGATACGAATACAAATATTTCTGGTATATGGAAAAATAATCCAGATACGAATATGGATTATTATGTAAGGATATAAACGAAGCGGATATCTGTATATATCCGGATTTGAAATTTAATATTTGAATTGACATGCGGATTTTACTGGTATCGGTGTTAACCAAAACCAAACGCATAACAAAATGAATCGGAATCATATCCGAAATAATAACGGATTGGATATCCGGTACAATACGGCACCTAATTTCATTTGCTCATCTGGATTGAATGGGTCTAGTCAAGTGAATTTTTGAGGTAATCTCTGATTTCTTTTATAAACATCCTAGCACCTTCTTAATTTTGTTTTGATGAGTTGGGACTAAAGAACTCCGCCTATGTTAATATTTGAGGATTAAGGTATAATTTTCACTTCAATTTTAATATTTGAATTTAATTTTCTTAAACTATACTAACAAAAGAACTCCACCTATATTATTTCACATAGCTGGTCCCAAGCCCGGAATAAAGAAGGAGGGTAACTTTATTTTTCTTTCTTTTGCATTTATTAATTCTATTTTAAACTTTACAAATTTTAAAAAACAAATATATTTTTTTAAACTTTTTTTCCTTTCTTTTTTCTCCTATACATACGGCTATACGCCTATACCTTTCTATTTTTATGATTTTATTTAATTTTCCTCCTTTTTTCATTTTTTTTTATTTTTTTAAGAATTTGCAAAACATAATGCTGCACGAGGCTCAGAAAAAAGAATATTTAACTATTATTTTACTTGCTAATACTTGGATAGGGTAGGACTCACTGTCATCAACAAATCACATAATTTTTTAACTACATATTATTGCCATTCCTTTTTTTTTTGTCCGTTGGATAAGCCTTTTTAAATCTCAAAGGATGAAGATAAATATAATTTAAAGTTACAATTTAGTGGCAAGAATTTTAAGCGTTTTTGGTGGTCGGAAACTCGGAATCATAATGCAATGAGCATCTGGCTGGCGCATGCACAATCTATAAAATTTGAGAATTTTTTTTTTCATATTTTTATATTTTTGTAATTTTTTTTCTTATTTTTTGGATTTTTTTAATTTTCGGCACGATCAACACGAATAAGGCACGCCGTGCCAAAGCAACACGGCACGAACAGGCACGTCACGATTAGGCACGGCACGGTTAAGACACGGCACGTTTAGGCACGGCGTGCCTAAACGTGCCGTGTCTTAACCGTGCCGTGCCGACCTCTTCCAATTTTTGGCACGGCACGGCACGGCACGGTAAAAATAATAAAATAATAATCGTGCCGTGCCGTGCCGTGCCGTGCCAAGCCGTGTTTGGCACGACACGGCACGGCACGGCACGAATTTAGAACTCTAGTTATATGGACGGAAAAAGTAACCCACAAAAAAATTTACTCTCAATAAAAAAACATATATGTAGTCTTAAAACTATTACTCAATAAACAATTCCAAATTATTTTTTATTAAAGGTCTCATAAACGGTAGTATATTTTAAATGCTATTTTTTTTCTCAAGAGTCTAACTTACGTCTCTCCATAGAAAAACAGAGCTCATGTCACTGTGCTAAGTTTGCGATTCAATTCCTAATTACATTTAATTATTTGTTTAAATAAAACTGAATAAAAAGAGTTTATTGCCGCAATAGTCAAGTGTGCATTGATATAATACTAAGGACTATATTAAGCAATATTCAAGTGTATATTTAAAGAGTTTGAATAATAAGTCTTAAAAATCAAGACAATTAAATTTAAAATCATGTGACAACTATCAAATCGTGTTTTCATTGGGAAATTTTATAAAATATCCTCCTTACAAAAACAATTAAACAAAATACCTCTTTTTTTAAATTATTAACAAAATATTCTTGTAGGTTCCAATATATCCCTCTCTCTCCCTCCCTCTTTCGTTCCTCCCACTTACTCTCTTTCCCTTATTTCTCATTTCCAAACGCATTACTGTTTTTCATCATTAATAAGCCATAAACACTAAAGACTAGATTTACAATAAATATATATTTTTAAAAATTTTACCTCTTTGTAATTTAATGCAAATGAACCTAGCAAAATTGTGGGAGAAGTATGCATGCTGTCATTATCCAAAGGTGTACCATTCACCGCAAGACCTAATTTAACTTAATCTATGACCAAATTGATTCAGATTAATAGTCAGGAACGGGCGATATATTTACTCATAACTGAAAATGTTTCTATTATTAAGGGTCAATTCAGTTTTAAAGCTGATTTAATTTTCACTCTTTGTTGTTGAACCAGTATCTTCTTTAACCCAGAAGTATCAATTTATGTTTAAAGACTTAAAATTTCACCTTAACACTGTCACTGAATCAACTATTGCACGAAGTTATGCACTTATGTGCCTCACTGATCCCCATTAAACTATCTACATTATTTGGAAAATTGAGACTGCATTTTTTCATATCCTTGATTTAAAAAATTATTAAATAAACCCCAACATTCTTCGAATTTCCGTACCAAATCTCATTGCAATTTTGGAATAAAATATCAGAGATATCTAACCTGAAGTAGCTAGGCACTACCAAGCAAATTATATAATATGTCACACTAAAAAAACAGAATACAGGAGAGCAGTTGGTTTTCAAAAGGAGGGGAGAGAGTAAGTAGGAGGGAGAGGTAGAGGGAGGGAAATATTAGGGTCCACAGAGACATTTTGTTAATAATTTTAGATGGGGTATTTTGTTTGATGGTTTTTGTAAGAAAGACATTTTATAGAACTTTCCATTTTTTCATTTGATGAAAGGAGTACATATTTTGAAAGGGCAGTTTTTAATCCATGCAGTACTGCAATATAATTTAAAACGACCACTCGGATCGGATGTACCTTCCAGTCTAAACAAGTGATCTAACAATTTTGGAAGATATATATATATATATTTGATCCCTTTAAGGACTTAAACAACAAATTGGCAGCAATCGGTCTTGATGAAAAAAGTTTCACTAGGCCGCCAGCCAGGCCTTCAAAACCAAGGCATGTAATTTTGTTGTATTTAAAGATAGGCCCTATAAATGGGCCTTTAATATTACAGCAATTCATCAATTTTTTTAATTTCTTAGGCTGTGCAGCACTTGGGCATCTACTGGGCCGATGTTAATAAAATCCATGTTAGCCTTAATTTAATTGTTCTGACGTTGTTCTTCCCGCTCTCCTCTCCTCTCCTCTCCTCTCCTCTCCCCTCCTCTCCTGGTAGTCTTTTAAAACTCTTTATCGATCGAAACATACTTGCACTCTCAGTTTCTTCGGGTGGAGATTTCAACAGTCAAATTTGAGCTCAAAGCAGTGAAGAGGTGAGACCAACTTTTGAAAATGACTCTTTACTTCTTTAATAGATACCTCCCTCATTAATTGATTATGAATAATCAATTGATATACAATTCCTTCTTTAATTAGCAGCCAATTCTAGTTGGTTTTTTGGCTGAACAAAAAAAGTTGCTGCGAGAAAACAAATTGCTGCTTTGAGTTGTGCCATATTTCTCTCTTCTTCAATCACTTACTATTCAATTCTCAAATCAAAGGTAATTTAATGTACTTAATCAATTTTATTTTCAAGGGTACATAACAAATTAAGGTCAATTTATCTTCTCAATGTAATCGGGAATTTTTTTAAGCAAATTTAAACAATAAGACAAAAATCTGCAATATTTTAAGAGGCCATCTGATTTTTTACTTGATTTATTTACATTTTTTTTGTTTAATAAATGGATATTGATAAGTCGGCAATTCTATTCGAACAAGAGGCCGTGTAGCACAATTGAAAAATTAAGTAATTAAATTGTAAGTGGCTAACATGTGTCCCTCATGCATTTTTATAACATAAATGAAATTTAACTACAATTAAATTATTTAAATGATTGGTTGACTTACATTGTGCCCTTTTTATTCATAGTATTGAAATTGATTAATAAAGTACTAAATTCTAATTATACAATTTTTTTGAAATAAATCTTAATTCTAATTAACATATTGTTAAACAAATTATAAAATATTTCAGGAGATTGGGAATCTATCTAATATCTTATATGACTTTGAAATTAAATTATTCCAATTGTTCAAAATAAATTTACAATAGTTCAAGGAGAGTCCAAATATGACACGATATTATAAAGGTTTGGTCCATTATGTGATTTTCTTCATGTAAAATAAAATTTCTAAATATTTAAAAATTGGAATGTTACATTAATAATCTTCCATTGCTTTTGCACTTCATGGTCTGCATCATGCATGCGTATCTTCAATAACGAATTATATAGTCCACAAAATTAAAAGGAAAAAATAACAAAATATTGTCCAGTTCGAAATTTCAAATTGTACAAAAAAAAAGTAGGACTTGTTATTATATGATGTTGACAAACAACAACAACAGAAACACAGGATAAACAAAACTAAACTTAATAGAAAATGACGTCATTTTTAGCAAAATAATGTCTGAATTTTCACTACTAGAATTTCAACTTTTTCCAAGGGTAGCATACCATATTTCCAAGGGTAGGAAGGCCCTTGGAAATAAAATCGGGTTTGCTGACACATTTACCTATTTCCAACGGCAGTCCTATGGAAATAGCAACTCATGGAAATGCCCAGCGTCTGCCCTTGGAAATGGTTCATACCCGCCCTTGGAAATAGTTTTGCAAACCGAATACTATATTTTATTGAGATCTCATGGAA
>CAXKVW010001158.1:0-97073 GCA_964058825.1 Carex arenaria
CGACTATCCGAATCCAAAAAATTCGAATACGGATTTGGATACGAACGGATAATATCCGACCCGTTTTCACCCCTAGTTTCAACACTTCTCCAACTGATTGGCATACAAATGAGCTACAACAATCACTGGTACAGAATCAGGATCGTGTCAGAAACACAAGGTGAAAGTTACAAATTAGATTGGACTGATATTTTTTTGAAATCTTAGCAGTTGCTGCTAAGTGAGCGGACTTTATGTTTTCAATAATGTAATCTGTTCAGACTTTTTGAATTAATATATGCTTGAGGGTTTCTTCTAAAAAAAAATTTACAAGTAAGACAAAGGAACACATAATTGTTTCTGGCGGAGAGAACAGCAGAATTTTTTATTAATAGGAAAATAAAAAAATAAATAAGACAATGAAAAACAAATTTAAAAAATTTCTAAATATAAGAAAAATGTTATTGTTTTTATTAATAGAAAAATGTTATTGTTTATAACATTCAACAGATGTTATAGTCCATAACGTTGAGTTAATTTCTCAACAAAATAAATTTCAGAACGTTATAATCTGTAACGTCCATAGATCATACATAAAACAAAAATATATTTATTAAGGGCGTTATGGACCATAGCGTCCGGACTCATTATTTTAACTAAAATTTTGTATTTTGCATATGCGGTGCTGATTGCGGTTATCATATCAAGTATGATTATAATAATCAATATTGTACTGTTGGCTCATTGGTTTGTTTTTTTAATTTATTGAATAGAAGATTGACATTTCTAGAAAGATGTGAAAACTAAATAAAATATGAATATGTCTACACCTATGCTTCAAAGTTCAAACGAATCACAATTGAATAAAACTAGCATGGTAGCCTCGCGTTGCTTCGGGAATTTCTCTTGAGGCCGAAAAATGTATACATAAATGCTATATATATATATAATTATTAATATATAAACGGAAGTGACTAGATGCTTAAATATACTATAAAAATTGTGTTAAATTGCAAATTATGTTTACATGTTGATACAAAAAAAAATTCACAGTAGATAAAATTGGATTACAAAATGTGTTTGGAAAAGAAATAGCGTTTTTGCTTCGGCAGCTGTTATCGAAGCTGTGAAATATATATGGAGATGTTATATATTTACACACACACACATATGCTCACATAATTACATTTGTACAATTGAAAGTAGTTATCTGCATTGATATATTATAAAAACTGCATGTGTAGATTACAGATCTAACATGTAGTTTTCTTTTTCATACAACAAAAATTTTATAGTAGGTAGAATTGAAACACAAATTGTGTTTGGAAGAGGGATAACATGTTTTGTGTAAGCATGTTATCCCTTGGTAACAAATCTTCCAAACATGTTTGCTTGTCATTACAACATAAGTAAACTGTTTTGCTGATCAGCATGTACAACTAACAAAATATGCCAACATTTCTTTAAAAGATTAAGAGTAGTTATTCAACTTTCTCTTTTGCTTTGTTGTTGCTGCTGCTACTTTCACTACTGTATAAAATAGAAAATTATATAATTCATGAGATAGAAATAGAAATCAGTCTTTGTTGCTGCTGTTGTATTCATAGTTTTGATTGGTATTAGAATCAACAAAATATTTTTTAGAAATAGAAATCAGGCTTTCATTTTTATTTGATTTATGTCTTTAATTGCTAGCACTATTGAGAAGGTAAATCAACTGTCTAAATTTAACAAAATTATTTCTAAATTGTAATGTATGATGTACAATATTGCTAGGTCGTAAATACTGGTAGTAGATCTATATCATATACTGAATGGTTTATTATGTTGATATGGCAGTTGATTTTTTTAATAATATGATTTGTAAAGAGAAGCAGTTTAATGTTATGAACTGCAATATCTTTATTGATGGATTTTAGAGGAATGGTCAAATTAATTTTGTCAATCTTAACAGGGAAAGGTCTTATCTAAAATATAATGTTCAATATCATGTAACAACATTTTTTTTTTTGGGTCTGTAAATTATTAGGTATTGTTAAATATTACATGTAGCCTGAGCTGTGGTTTGGAGCTGCAGGAGTGAATTGAAAGAAAAGGCATTAATAGACTAAAATAATTGTTAGAAGTTGTCTGAATATTCTTAAAAATTAAGCATATTAAAGGATGAGTTCATATTTTTTTCTATTTATGTGAAGATTGTTTAAAAAAAAATTGCTAGTGTTTTTTTTAGTCATCAAGAAGTTGTAGTATAAGTGGGGTGTAGTTGTTTTTTTATTTGTATATTTATGACTTTGCAATGATATTGCAGTAACTAAATTGAATTAAGTGAAAGATTAAAAAGTATTGTTTTAATTTTTCTTACCTGTGTTTTTCGTATGGTGTTGCTGATGTTGACGATAGTTGTTTTGCAGTTGTGGGTGGTACATCCTGTGTGTCAGTCACATGGTAGTAGATGGTGCTCTCTGTAAACTTGTTTCTTTCCCATTTTACTGTAAACATGAGCTCTTTATTAATGATTTCTCCAAATACTGGTGGCAACTGTGTATTCTTTTCTTTATTGTTAGAGCGGTATAAAAGGTTTTCTGCTGAAGAGCTGATGAAGTTCTCAGCTTGTTTTCCGATAAAACTGAATTGAGCTTCACTTGTGTCATCTACAACTATTAACTTGAAATTGAGCCTGTAAAAATAGTTTAACCAATTTTTTTAAAATATTATTAGGAGGGAGTTTGATGAGTTTTGAATAATTTTGTTATTTGTTTGTTAATGTAATAGGCTTACCATGGCAAAGGTTGTCGAACATTAGCTTTGCATCTGTAACAGAAGTATGATGATGGTTCTCTAACTCTTGTTCTATGTACTGGGCACGCTTCGTAGTACCATCCAAGTTCTTATAGCGTATCAGAAACTTTTGCAACCACGTTAAATGATTTGCCCTGCATTGTTTGTACTTTGTTTAGTGTAGTGTAATAGCATGTATATTTGTTTATGAAAACATTCTTCTCTACAATTTTGTTGTTTACCTGGTTTTCTGGTATGCACATGTCATGCAATTCCTTAATAGAAACTGATGGAGGAAGTTGTTCATCAGGCTGTTCTTCTAATAATGTGGTTTCATATAGTATGAGTTGTTTGTTATTTTTTGCTATCCTGCATGCAGTTACAAAATGTTTGTAAATTTATTGTGTACTTGTTTTAAAAGTGAAAATTATGTATTTTGCTTATCATAGATCAATACCTTTGTCGAAAAGTTGTTATCTCTGGCAGGAATTGGTCTTGATATATTCTTGTCGCCGAGTATGTTGTTAGATTGTATTTTTCTGTGATTTTGCATAAAAGTCAGTTTTGTACGCGAAAGTACTTGTTAAATTCTTTTGTGAATTTAGGAATTCTTACATTTATAGAGGATCAACCGAAGAGAACTAAATGCAATGATGATTTCTTGCGTTTTTTATTCTTCTTTTATTCTCTGAAAGTCAATTTGAGGTAAGTATTCCTCCCATACAGTGATCAATACTTTGTCATCCCTGTGATATAATAAATGCAGATGTTATTTATAATTACATAGAGGTGCAAAGTATATGTCATATTCATAATTAGTATTTGTTGTACTTGTGCAATAATTTGAAGGAGAACTAAATTAACCGCTTCTTGTTCTTTGCTGGTAGTTCAAATGTTACAATATTGCACAAATTACCTCTCTATTAACTAAGGGTGCGTTTGGATAGCTCAGAATAGCTGCACTATACTGAGAACAAATTCATCCAAACGATGTATAACTTTTTAGAATAACTTAGGAATAGCTTTGTTCCGCTATTCTAAAGAAACATTGGGTTAGCGAAAACGAGCAGCTCCAGGATTAGCGATATTAATAAAAAATTCGGATCTTCTCCCAACAGCTCTTTGAGAAGAATACTCGCCAACAGCTCTTTGAGAAGAAACAACATTTATTTCTCCCAACAGCTCAACAGAAACAACATTCGGATCTCTCAAGGAACAAAAATTTGGATCTCTCTCAACAGAAACAACATTTATTTCTCCCAACAGCTCTTTGAGAAGAAAGATACTCGCCACCACCATTTTCCAGATCTTCGCCTTTGTGAGTAGAGATCGTCAAAATCAACTGCAAAACTGTCTTTCCGGTGAAACAAGGAGTAGATAGAGCTCCGTTTTGCTGATTTTGTCAAGGTGCGAAGAGGGCTACCAAAGAATTGTACTTCACCACTTGATTCTCAAGGGAAGATATTCAAATCCACGAAGAAAATCTGGCTAATTGAACAAATATGTTTTCTACATGTAAGTTTTTATTAATTTGTTGTTTTCTCCCCTTCGTCAGGTTAGGTACTGGTACGAACTGAATATGTTAAATTGATTGTTAAGTTCAAACAATAGTCTATGGAAACCATGATTGAATATCGGACTGATATGGCACCTGTTTTGGGGGGAATTCAAAAGAACTTTTACAGGCAACAAAAAAGGTAGAAAAAAGATGACTTCTTGGTTTATTTGCGTGACAGGAAGGCTGTGGTTGCACTATTGTTGAGTGGATGCACTTCCCTTTATTTTATTTTATTTCTCTTTTTCTTTTTTCTTTTTTCTTTTTTCTTTTTCCTTTTTGTTTCTCTTTTAGTGTTTCTTTTTTTACTGGTAGATGTCTTGTTTCCAGAAGATGTAAATAAGTATGAAGTTTAATACAAACATATGACAGCTTCTGTCGTGATTTCTCAAAAACAAAAGTTCAAACAATAGTTGGTATAAATCGATTGGTATTAATTGATTGTTAAGCACCCATTGATTTTTGTGAGGAGAGGAATTAAATGATATGAAGTGGCTTGTTTCTTGTTTGTTGGTACTGTCAGAGGATAGAGGAGAAGCTGCTGAGGTAGATTGTTGCTGAGGAGAAGCTGTCGACAGAGATAAACGAGAAAGGTGAACGGTAGCGGTTGAGGTAAATTTCCTATGTCCTTCCTGTTTCTTTTATTTATGTGATGCCTTGTGATGGCATGAGGGCTTCGACCCTTTTTCCAACCTGTTACTTGCAAGTTTCCCTTTCCTTTTGCAATTAAGAAATTACATTAAAATTACATTTACCTACCACTGCATTCCCTTTTCTTTCGCAATAAGAAATAATACAAGGGGCTCCTTGCAAGTTTCCCATTTCCCTCTGACATCTCTTTCTTTTTTACCAGTAATCTGTACCTGCTGATTTTTGAATTGAATGCTTTGTCTTGAATTATTTGAATTTACATGGTCAATATGCTTTGTCTTTTCTCATATATTTTTCTCAAAAAAATATATATATTGCCCATAAGTTAATTTTTTTTTTCTTGGATGTCTTTATTTTCAATGGTACAAGCATGTTGATAATTGCCCTTATTTTCAACCTAGTATCATGGAACAACTTGGTAAGGCCTTGGGACGGGTTAACAAAAAAAAAAGGGAAGAAATCTAGTCAACCGGAGGAAGTTCAAGAGGTTGGGAAAACCAGGTCAATGAACTTCACCAAAGAAGAGTCTGATACGTTATTGGCAGCAGCTAGAGAGATCCAAATCCATGTTGGGAGGACCGACCTCAATTTCTCCGGACCTGAAATGCAACAAGTTCATGCAGTTTATTCTAGCACATCCAAAGGAATACCATGGAAACCAGAGGCTCTAGCCAATAGGCTTAAAGTAATGAGAAGGGAGTTCAATATTTTTAGAGAGTTGGCCACAAAAAGTGGTTGGAGCTGGGACTATGAAAACCATATGATAGTACCACCTACTCCTGCTGTTCTTGCGGAATTAATTAAGGTGAGACATAATTTTCTATGACATAATTTCATGTTATGACATAATTTTATTTTATGACATAAGGTCTTGTTAATTATTTTCTATGACATAATTTTATTTACTTGTATACAGAGTGAGCCTCGTCAATTGAAGTACTGCGACGCCAAAAAATTTCCCTGGTACGAATTGATGACAACAATGAGTGGGGGCAGAATGGCAAAGGGGAATCGTCGTATTGATGCTTCTGGAACTCAGAATAGTGCTATTGGTAGTAGCACTGGTAGTTCTGATGATCCTCGAGACGATGAGCCAGTGGATAATGAAACAGAAGACACTATCCAGCAACCATTTTCTCACCTCGGTGACGAGATTGACACTACTTCCACACACGTTGCGCAAAGCTCTATCCCAACTAGTGGGAGCTCAGGTTCACAAAAGAGGAAAAGCATAGATGACAGTGTAGGGATGTCTCGGGGGCAGAAAATTCAGAAAAGAATTTCTATCAAAAATAAAGTTATTCAACAGATGGCAGATAATGGTGCTAAAATGGTTCAAGTTAATGAACAACTTGTTGAATAATCACGACGCTTTAATAAGATAAAAGAGGAAGAATCACAATGCTTAAACAAGATAAGAGAGGATAAAGAGCGGGAACTTGATGAAGCTCTTGGCAAGCTGGTCGATTTACAATTATCACCCCTCCAACAGAACTTGGTTATGCAGAGAATTGAAGACCCTTTGCAAAGACGATTTTTCTTGAGGGCACCTACTCAACAAATAATGGATTGGATAGCTTGTATGACTCCACATCATGGATTTACCCCACAACCTGGATTCACTTCACAAGGAACAAGTTCACTAAACCAGCAACAAGGAAACCCGTTTCTTAATACAGTAAATGACGCCTTCAACTGTTTCTATGTCAATCCATGCCCACCGGGTCAATGACAACTTGCTTGTACTATTACCGTAGGATGTAGTTACTTGTACTATTATCCCACAACTTGCTTGTACTATTTCTGAACTTGTTGTTTTTAGCTACTTGAGAACTTGTATTTGAGACTTCTTATTTTTAGTTACTTAAAAACTTGTATTTGAGAATTATGTTTTAGTTGTTTTTAGGTATTTGTGCTACTATTTTAGTTGTTAATTTACTCTAACATTATTTTTAATTATATTTTTTTTTCTTTCTTTCATGTGATTCCATTCTATTATGCATTGTCTTCGTCTTGATATGGTCCCTAAATTTGATGTTTTTTTTATTGTGATATGTTTTGTTTTACTATCTCTAATAAATGAGGGTACTAAAAGTTTTAAAGTTCTGTGAATACATGTTGCAGCAAATGTCGAATGATCAACAAATGTCAATGGACGAAGAAGGAGATGAGATGATGTTTAAAATTCGAAATACTATCGTCAACACAAACAATTGGTATTGTGGTGTGATGCAAATGTGCAGTACTGACATGAAAGAAGTGAGGAATGATAGAAAAATGACAGGCATTGCATGGATTAAAGACATATTAGAAGGTCATCACAACCGTTGTCACGATTCTTTTCGCATGAACACAGAATTTTTTTGATATTGTGCGATGAAGTGCAACAAAAAGGTATAATAACATAAAAATATGTGACAATTGAAGAACAAGTGGGGATGTTTCTACATATTGTTGCACACTCTGATCCTATGCAGAAAGTAGGCGAGGACTTCTAGCATTCCAAAGAAACAGTGTGGAGATGTTTTAAGAAGATATTGCGTTCTATCTTACTTATGCAAGCAGATTACATCAAATCACCAGGTTCGGATGCACCAATACATCCAAAAGTATCAGAGGGCACACTACATGCTCCATTCAAGGTATAATGTTAAGGAATCAATTAATACAAAATAAATATATGGTATATCACAAATCTCATATATGTTTGTAAATTAAATACGAGTTGCAGGATGCATTGGGAGCAATTGATGGTACGCATATTCCTGCATTTGTCGATCCGCATGATGAACCCAAGGAACGATTTCGTAATAGGAAGCAAGTTTATTCACAAAACGTTATGGCAGCCGTTGACCTTGATGGTAATTTTCTAGCTGTAATAGCTGGTTGGGAGGGATCAGCTCATGATAATTTGATTTTACGTAAGGCAGTAGAAGATGATTTTGTAGTACCACCTAACAAATACTATCTTGTTGATGGAGGTTACGCAAATACAAGTCAATTTATAAGCCCATACCGTGGTAGACCTTATCACTTGGCGTCTTTTCAAAGGCGATCTCGAACCTCAAACCAATATGAATGTGCGGAGGATTTGTTCAACCATCGACATGCACAACTTAGGAACATTGTTGAGAAGACTTTTGGCATTTTAAAAAATCGTTTCAAAATTCTTCAATTGATGCGTAACTATAAATTTAAAACACAAGCTAGAATTGTTATTGCATGTTGTATTTTACATAATTTCATCAACCATCACAATAGGCTTCAACATGTTTCGGATGAAGAGGAATTTGATGGAGTTGTGAAAAATGATATTTCTATCGGTGATACATCTATTTTGGGGGATGTAGGGGCTACCGATAGTCATGTAGGGGATGAGGTTAGGGGAGTTATCAAAAATATTTTGTGGGCTACTAGGTAAGGCATTATAGATAATTTTGAGTATTTAACAAGGATTGTAATATTTAACTACTTGTTAGCTAAAGATGATTTATTTTTGTATCACTTAATAGTAAAAATTTAGGATAAAAGTGATATTGTTAAATTACATTTTAATTGTGATTAGATTGGTATTAAATGAGATAACAAGAAATATTTTCTAATTGGTTAAAAAGAATCGAGACATTATTGGAAAATATGATGCTTCATATATATTTAACAAGCCATGGTAAATAGAAGAGTTAGTTGGAAAAAGAAAAACAAATAAATCATTATTTTATTCCTTCCCTCCATCACTATTCCAAATATACAATCCAAACAACATTTCTACTAATCCGGAATAGTCCAAATTAGTACTATTCTCAAACAACTTGGATTAGCACTATTCTCAAGCACTAATCCAAAAATCACTATCCTTGCACTATTCCTTGCACGATCCAAACGCACCCTAAGCCAATTATAAACTGTGATTTATTTGTAAAATTGTATTTTATCATGCTTCAGATTTTAACAATGATGAATCTGTGAGAATTTTTGAAGTTTTTTTCTTGAAATTGTTTTTCGGAAGAAAACTTGATATATTTTGTTAAAATGCAATTGCGATAACCTAGAAAGGCAGAGAACAACATAGGTTAGTTTTATTCACTAAGTGATTTTATTTTTACATAAAATGGATTAAAAATGATTAAATTATGCTAACATTTACTTTGAATAAATTATAAACTAAGTATGAAGAAGGTAGGTTAGGAGGTAAATGAGAAAACTATTGAAGCTATTGAGTAAGTTATATCTTTCGTCTTCTATTTCTATATCTCTTAGGCTGACTTGTTCATGTCTACTGCTTTTGTTGACTCTTCTTATTGGTCCAGTGAATACAACTTGGCCGATGGCATCTAGTTTGTTAATTTTGGATTAAAATTAGTACCATAAATATGAAATTTGTGTGAAGTGTTTTAATTTTTTTTTTGTTTGCAGTTTACGGTGCAGGTATTTACCGACAATTGTGTTATCTCCTGTTATTGTGGTTCCGATGTTGTTCAGTGGTTTGAAATCAAAGTATCGGAGTGGAATTGCTTCATCATCATTTTTAATATTTGTAATTGACGTTGCTCTCGTCAATTGGATGCAAGCGTCGTGTTCTACTGTTCTGAATCCCTCCCTTTTAATTGTTGGTATGAATTTGTAAAATTCATACACTAAACCTTCCTTTATTTGTTGTAGTAAATAGTCTTCATCTGGATCATTGGCTCTAATGAAGCCTTCTATTGCTACATTCTGAATAAATAAAGATAATTTGTTAGTAATAGTAGAGATGTAGGATGTTTGAGTAAATTATTTTGCATATCAATGAGCTAGCTGTATGAGTACATATTTTAATTTTTTGTTTGGTCTGTGTTGATAAGGTTAGATGTAAAGATTTTGTCTTTGTAACATAGTCAAGCTTTTTTTTTTTTGTTAAATAAAAGAAAGACTTTTGGTGTATGGATTAGAATAAGAACAGTAGTTTGCAGTTACTTTGAAAGTTGGAAACAATGACATGTTTTTAATCGAAAAAATAGACAAGTTATAAATTGTCTATAGTGGTCTTTCCAATTTAATTAGGTCTCTAATACTAAACCTGGGATAACATACTATTTATATAAATATATGTAGGCATGCAATTTTTTTTTTTTTTAAGAAAATTGTATGACAATGAAGTTATCTTTTGTAAATACATTTGAAGATATGAGAACTCTTGAAAAACAATGAAGTACCTCTTTGTCAACAAACACGAAATCGTGGAAAAATTTCCGTCCGTCCGTTGCGCTATGAGTTGTCCAAAGTTTTGTGGTTCTTCCTCTAATTCTTTTGCAGAATATTCCAGGTTTAACCATTGCAACGGGTGTTAGACTGTTCCGAGTAGCCATCTGAATATTCATGGAAAGGTTAAAAGTGTTAGTGAAAAGTAGTAAATTTATGTAATCTAACTTAAGTATGGAAAGAGATGTATATATGTAATACTGAAATATTTAGTTTGGCATGAGCCAATAAAATCTACGATTAATACAACAATATTATGTAATTATTAAATCTCTATGATGATGTTTCTATCGTATGAAAATTGTACTGTATGAATATTTATACTATGGTTAATAATATTTATTAACAAATCGTTGTTGTAATGAGAAATGAAAGATATTTTACTACTAATCACATGTGATCTCATCTAAATATAATTTTTGGTGTAGTCTATAGTCAATAAGAGAACTATTTATATAATTTTTTCAAATTCTAACCATGCATGGAATTTAGAAGATGGAGGAGATACCTTGAAAAAAGAGAGAGGTAAATAGATTAGAGAAGTTTAGAGGAGAAGAGATGGTGCAGAAAACTTAAAAAGTTTAAAAAAAAAGAGATAACTATTAAGACTTACACGTGTTGCTAGAACGAAAAAATAGAGAGACACATGTCAGTCAATGGTAGTGGTAATGTTGTTGAGTCACAAAGTGAAAAAGTTAATGCAATGGTGGAAAAACCTAAAATGAGAAAAGTAAATCTAACGGTGCAGAAATGGTACATGCTTCAAGATAAAAAAAACGGGTGAAAATGGGTCAAGCCTAGGGGTGAAAACGGGTCAGATATTATCCGTTCGGATCCAGATTTGTATTCAGATTTTTACGGATTCGGATATTCAGATACGAATAATTTGCGGATACGAATACAGATATTATTATTCAGATACAAATTCAGTATTAATTTTAAAATCGGATACGGATACGGATAATTATTTGTATCCGTATATTTAGTCTTTTATGATATCCAATTTGTTGGGTTTCCTATTTTCCAAATCTCAATTCTCAGTTTCCCGCTCCTCTTGACTTCTCTCACAAAATACTGATAGAACCGCATAAAACCCTAGACGTGATTTAGGCGAAACCCTTCGACAGTTCGACGGGAGTTAGAGGGAGCAAAATTGCCATCAAAATTGTACAGTTTCTTTGAACTCTATGCGATTCACAGTCTCAAATGCCATTGCATTTTTCTTTCCGCGATTTAGAGAGAGCAAAAGTGCAAAACTCTTCAACCGTTCGGCGCCCTTTAGGTAAAAATCTCTCAATGTATAGTCAAATATTTTCCCAGTTGATAAAAGCATTTCTTGATACTTCTTGCAAGTAGTGGGGGTATGGCAGTATGACACACATCTCTTTCTCTCTACCTTTCTTTATTGTGGCATTTTTTATATTTGACTCTAGAAGTATTTTAATAAGAAAATATTATAAGGAAAATGTTTTTTCCGAAAACATGAAAATTAGGTAATTGTCAACTGCATGTACATTCTAAACTTATAATTCTAGGGTTCTAGTTCACCTCTCTTCAAATTGAACCATTTTCAACCTAATTTCTTTCAATCAATCAATTAATAAAGGTCGTTTGGACATATTTAAGTGACATCCAGTATTAATTTGAAGATTTATGCAGGTTTGATAAGACTTTGACATTGGATCAAATTGGGTTAAACCTTGTCAGTTCCTTTTTCTCTTCAATTTCTGTATTTTTGTTCAATCAAATTCTCAGAATTGACCTTTGGACTGTTTAACATATATTTGAGCTAACACTGGGGCTTAATTGGTATGCTAAGTGAGTAAATTGATATGCTAACGTGATTGGTGTGCTAAGCTTTACTTCTACTTTTAATCGGAAAAAATAATTTGTTATATAATATGTTAATGTTGTTGTAATATCCAAATTAAGAATTCGATTTATATCCGTATTCGTATTTGCATTCGACTAATATTCAATTAATATCCGATTCGTATTCGTATTCGATTAATATCCGATTCGTATCCGTATCCTAAAAAAAATATGGATACGAATATGGTTTTATGACTATCCAATCCGTATTTGATCCATTTTCATCCCTAGACGAGCCCAACTAAATGACATGGATGCTTAGCCCGTGGACCCGATAACCCTCTAAAAGAGGTTCGTAAATTATAAATTCTTTACTTCATACCTTGCGGCGCCGCCGTTTAACAGATGGTTTAACCCTCAATAAGAAACATTTTGCTGAGCAAAACTACTCCGAGTAACATTTATTGGATCACTTGTTTGCATCATTCATATGATCAGGGATTATACCAAAAAATAATAATAATAAGATTTAAAAACTTCTGATAGCAATATACAGCAGCAGAACTACATAGCCCCATTTGACGCTGACGTGTGGTTTGCGCGAAATTCACCGATAAAATCAGTTGACTTCATTCTCCACTCGCCCTTTCCATACGGAGTATTGACTATCACAATAGGTCCGGGCAAAGTTGAATTAAGAATTTAAGACCGATTTTATGTTCGAGCAAAAAAAAAAAAACTATATATGAGAGAAAATTTTAGGCCTACTGATAAAACGGGCTGTAACGGGCTAAAATTGAGAAAGACTGTAAAGACATAATATAGGGCTTGCTAAAATTAAATTTCCAATTTCAGCTTAATTTGTTCATGTTTTTCCGTCTTCTCTAGTGCTCGGTACAATAAACCTCTCAGGGGGATCGGAGCTGCTCCAGTTGCACGCAACAGAGGAAAAAAATAGGGAAGTAAGAAAAACCCCAAAACACCCCCGCTCGTTCTCCTTTCCTCCTCTCAACCAGACATGGCTTCTTCTTCAAGCAGCGGAATAACCTTCAAGCTTCACCCTCTGGTAATCGTCAACATCTCTGATCACCACACCCGCTTGAAAGCGCAAACCCTCCACTCCGGCGAGTCTTCCTCTTCGGCCGCTCCTTCCAACGGCGGTGCCACCGGATCCGCGCCTCCTGCGCCGCCGCGCGTGTTCGGTTGCGTCATCGGTGTCCAGCGTGGCCGCACCGTGGAGATCTTCAATAGCTTCGAGCTCCTCTTTGATCCGGATACTCATACCCTCGACCGTGCCTTCCTCGAGAAAAAGCAAGAGCTCTGTATGTTTTTTGTATTTCTCTCTGTCTCCGTTATCTGTTTATGGCGTTCCTTTTGGTTTTAGCTCTCTAGGGTTTTAGGCTGTAATCATATCTTTGGTTTGAGTGGGAAAAGATACCCTGCGTTTTGTCTTGCGGTTAATTTTATGTTGCTAGTGATCATACAACATGCACTGTTGAGAAGAGGCAGATTTGTTCTATTATGTAGGAATTATTCAAAATCTCAATAGTAGATAAATTTAGGTTTAAGACATTTAAGCAGACTTGTCAGATTTTGATCAGGCTTACACTGAAGTTTCTGGTACCTTTTCATGTTTTAGCGTGAATTTATGAATTTTTCACGGCAACTTGAATTGTTAAAAGTTCTTCTCTTGACAAATGAAAATGAGTGAAATTCATCACCTGACATTCTTTGATTTATTAACACCATCTGGAGTTTTGGTCTTCTTGGGAAAGAACGCCCAAAATCAGGGTTAAGGCGATATGTGTTATTTTGCAATTTTTTTTTGTTTTCGTATAGTTGTTTCTTTGGTTAAATATTTTGCCTCAACATAATATCATTTGTTGGCAATAATAATGCAGATAAGAAGGTATTTCCAACTTTCTATATACTTGGGTGGTACTCAACTGGAAGCGATGTAGAGGAGTCTGACATGCTAATTCATAGATCAGTAAGCCTTAAATTGCCATCATTATTTTTAAAGTTCATTTATGCAAGCCATGCTCATTTCTCATGATGTATCATTCTTCTCTTAAATGTACAGCTTATGGATATAAATGAAAACCCAATTTATGTCCTTTTGAACCCTGCAATCGTCCACTCTCAGAAAGACCTGCCTATTTCTATTTACGAGACAGGTATCCTTATGTTTTCCTTTAATCTTTTTTTTTTATCTTTTTTTTTTCTTCTTTCTAACATTTTTATTTCTCGACTTAAAAAGAGTTGCATGTCATTGATGGGAATCCTCAACTCATATTCGTCAAATCAAGCTATAACATTGAGGTTTGCATCTTCATTTATGAACCTATATCTGGTTGGCAACTTAGTATTTTAGATTAATTTGTTTTACTTGTTTGTATTTTTTATTTTAATTTTCTTATGCTAAGACGGTAGAGGCAGAAAGGATATCTGTGGATCATGTGGCACATCTCAAACCATCTGATGGTGGCTCTGCTGCAACCCAGTGTAAGATTTGTTTATATAGTATAATTGTTTATCGTGATAAAAATAAATATCATCCCCCTTTCTTACATTTGCCAAAAGGCATCACTGATAAACCCTTCGTTGAGCAGTGGCAGCTCATCTCACAGGAATACATAGTGCTATTAAGATGCTTAATAGCAGGGTGAGAGTACTCCACCAGTATCTCGGTGCTATGCAAAGAGGTGGGTCATGACTTCTTATTTTATTGTGTTTTATACTGCAAATGCACTTTTAATTTCATGATCCTTCCATGTCCGTTTCTTTGTTGTTTCATACTTGCTGATCCTTCAGAGGATAGCCCCTAGGCCAAATTTTTGGAGCAATGTTATGTATGTTGTTGATCAAAATATAAATAGTATGTCCTCAAGTTTTATAAAATATATCATCACTGAATTTTTCCAAAGTAAAGATATAATTTATTGAAGTAATTATTGATGGAAATGTTGATCATTTACTGAAATGTAAGAAGCAAATTTAATAATTTGTTATCTTATTTTTGGTATAACAAAGACCGATAAACATAAATTTTGGCTGTGATAATATTTTGCTGCATCATGTTTAGAAAGGAGGCACCTTCATGACTGCCTGGCTTGGTAGCATCATTTATTAGCAACTTCCAGCTCTTTATTTATCTTGTGCTGTGCTGATACAGGAGAGGTTCCTCTTGATAATTCACTTCTGAGGCAAGTCTTGAGCCTTTTACGACGGCTTCCAACTATTGAGTCTGAGAAATTTCAGGACGAATTCTTAATGGTTTGTTTTAAGGATATTTACTAGATTATTATTAAATCTGAATAAGCTATCTCGTAGAAAAAAGCTTCTGGTATATGACCTATTGCTAATTTATTGTTCATTTTTAACTAATGGTAACTGTATTTTTATATGCAGGAGTTCAATGACACTCTTCTAATGACATATCTTGCTATGTTCACCAACTGCACCGGGTATGTTTAAAATAAAATTCCTATAGCATTTTGACACTGTTAGTTGTTAATTATATAACAACATAAATAAATATCTTTATGACACTGTTTGTTTTCAATTATTAATAGCATTAATTGGGGACTCTTGAAGTGGTAGTTTGTGATGTTCAGCACAGATTACCTAATTTCTGATATTAGTGGTTGATAGAAAAATATTGTTCAATTGTGAATCATTTTATTTTGCATTGAATCATGATCTGAATCAAATCAAATTATTAGGATTCATAAACTTCTACAGAAATGAATTAGTGCAAATGTGTCACATATAGCAAATGAATTTTTATTACAAAATCCTTATAATATCGCATTATATCAAGTCTGTGTAGCTTAAAAGATGATGTAAATTAAATACAATTCACATTACAAACAAAAGTTACGTGCGCAAATTGTTCACAATATGGCGTCTTCTACTTTTCGCTCTCTCATAATTCTCCTCTTGTGCTTTTCTCGGCTGGTGAAAAAGGCAAAAAAAAAAACTAGGGACTCTTGGGAGGCAGAAAATCTAATACAATCTTGGCATGTACATTTAAAAAATTTAGCGGGTCTCATCCTGCTAACCCAAATCGTGAATGGTGATTGTGAATCTAAGTTTTTCATGTAGTGACTTGATTCAAATTGTGAATTTGAAGACTCAACTTCAATGGATATGAATGCATTTGTTTTTCTACTGTTTTATGTTGTTTTCTTTAACTATTTTGCAGTACGATGAATGATGTGGTGGAGAAGTTTAATGTTGCATATGATCGGCACAGTAGAAGGGGAGGCCGAACTGCCTTTATTTGAACTAAAGTTGTTGAAGGCTTCAAACCTGCAGTTGCACTCTTCAGTGCAGTTTTTGATAGAGTCTGCATTGGGGGTTGTTTTCGTCTGATATCCTTCCTAGCATGGAGATTATGGAATTACCATCATGGTCTAGGTTGATTTTTTTGTTTTTTTGTTTCCTACTCATGACAATTGTCTAGGTCAATTTTATTTAATTGATGTGCCCCGAAAATATATGTTATGTGTTCATTTATCCTCTCCTTGAGTGATAGCCTCTTCTTCATATGCCTTCTTCCACTGAAAACATTTATCAACTGACAATTGCTGAATGATGAGTACATAACTACATATTCCTGTTAAATTCTGATGCTTCTGAAATGAATATGATGAATAGATGTTTATGTAGAAAGCCTAATGATCTCGAAGGAAATACTGGAGGGTTCCGTTGTGTTTCGTACCTTTTGGTGTGGCAGATGGATTTGCAGTGGATGTTTAATTCACTTTGACAGTTTCACTTGTTCTGATAAATACAAAGTATGAATTCTCATACGATCTGTTGATCTTGTACTAAAAGCAAGACTGCAGTCGACAGATATGCCGCTTTGATGTATAGTCATTTTGCATCAAGTCCTAGGTTGTCAAAACTTGTAATGGAGCCACTGCTTGACTTTTTGTAGCAGATATTGGTGCACATCATTGTGCACTCCTATATTTCCAGAGAAAGCAAATCTGATATGCAATTTATTAGAACCATAGCTGTTATAGTCTCAAATGCTGTAACATAGCAATCTCTCCATTTTATCTGGCACCAAAGCCTTTACGAAGCCTAGGCCTTCTTATTGAATCACCCTTATTAGGCTGGAGGTAGGAATTTGAGGCTTTTGTGACTTTACCCGAGAGTGCATTGAATTGAAAACGATGAGAAGAAGAGATCTTGATCTAGATTACTGATATGATAACTTGTGCTTAGATATTGAAGCATATAGCTTGCGAAGACAGGTCAGTTCTGACTTCTGAAGCCGTCTCATATGTCTCTGTTGCCCTTTCTTCTTTTATGCTTTGGCTAGTTTTTGCTGCAAAAAGATGTGGTTCAAGTGTTCGACACATAGTGGACGTCCTTTTTTTTCTGAATCTTTCTAAGGTGGATTCAAAGTATCTCCTTAGATGCCGCACATAGATGTGGAAATTTCAGCCGAGTGATTTTTTTTCAAAGCTGTCTAGGATGCACCAGGGTTCTGTGAAATTCGTGACAGATGGGATTATTTGAATGAAGTCCCGCTGGATTAAATGGACCCCAATTTCCTCACTGGAAAAAATGAGTGCATAAAGCTTAATCTTATCTATGATACGAATGCAATCAAGCAATCAATCTCCGTCTAAAAAAATGTAAAAATCTCCATTACAAATCACGTCATGTAAATTATTTTTAGTCTTTACATTAGGACCAGTGTACCAGATTTTCAGGCATCAAGATGCGTTTAAGCTGCTGTCAATCATAAGAGATTCCCAGCACATCATATCCCCAGCACACTAAAAAAAGTCACTTGTTCAAATCCAGAAGACAGATTTCTAGGATAATTCCTTCATGCAAATACTTCCATACATACATATTTAGACTTCTTAACTAGACAGATATTATAAGCAACTACTACTTAAGGTCACACGAGTACATGATATTAAAAAAGTTGCATAATACACACTAAAATGTTAAAAACAATCACACTGAGAAAAAATAAAATATCCTAAAACTAGTTCCAATTACAACAATAACACAAGAAACACTGTAGTTGTCAGTGTTCCATTAGGAGTGATACTGCCATTCATTCTTACAACCCATTTCACAACTATCCTTGCATATTTGCAACCCAGGTCTCTCTGCCAAGAGTTCAACAATTCTTCCATTTCCACGAGGAACCATCCTCGTACTGCCAATTCCAAGCCAATGTAACCCACGGAAATATGGCCGATCAAACAGCCTCAAACCATCAGCTGAAATCCCATTACAATGTGTCAAATCTAGCATCCTTATCACACTTGCACCATTGGCAAACCGGTCTGCTGAACCAAGTCTAGTTATTGAAGTTGCGGTGATAAAGAAACAGCTCCTGAGACATAGCCTGGTGATTCTCCTGCAACTCTCTGAAATTACCTTTATGGCTCTATCTGTTACTCTGGGTAAATAACCCAAATCAAGAGTTGATATGTTTGAACTAATTGTGGTATTTGCATGAAACATTTGGCATATGCCATTATCGGTGATTCTTTTGCATCCCCTTAAGCACAGAGAAGAAATAGGAGAAGAGGTATTACCAAGTGCAGATAAGCCGACATCGGTTATGTCAGCCCCTTGCAAATCCAAAGTAGTCAAATTTTGAAGTTCTGAAATTGATACCAACCCAGAGTCAGCAATGCTGCGACAAACTGATAGGTCCAAAACCCCTAACCTTCTACAAGAAGAGAGAGAAACTGCCGTCTCACTGGTCAAAAGATTGCATGACATCAGCCTGACTTCAGCTAAAGAACTAGCTGAATTGGCTAAATCATGAAATGCTAAGTCTGACAAGTTAAGAGCATGGGTGACCTCAAATCTCTTCAAATTCTTGCATGAATGGATAACTGAAGCGTAACCAGCATCAGTTACCTTAGAGAACCCACCAAATCTCACCGACTCAAGCTTTCTACACCCTTCGGCCAGTAGAAGCATACCCATATCATTTACTCTTTGGAAGGTCCATTGTTTGTCACGTGTCAGATAGAGACGGATCAGATTGTGACAAAAGCTAAGGAACTGAAGTCCGTTATTGGTTAAGTCTTCATGCAAAGTAGGTTGTTCTGGAGGGTTATCCTCAAGGCATAGTTCGGTTAAATTGGGAAGATTGGAGGTGAGAGATAATACTAGTTCATCGGTAATTACATCCAACACAAGGGAGAGTGAACAAAGACCGACATGATTTAAAGCAGCATTTTTAGTATTTCCTGACATAGGAATTCTCGCTTGCCTATTGGATACTGGCTGAAGTATTAAAGCTCTGATGGTTTTTGGCAAAGCAAGCCAAAACGAATCGAAATAAACCGTCCCAGGATACTGGAGTTGGAACTTCAAAGACAGAGACTGCAAAAATCAAAGTAACTGAATCAAATTATTGAAATAATGTATGGCATGTACAAGTTTGGTTGACTTAGCACGTCCCTCCTAACCTGATTAATTTGTCATATTGGCTAGCGAGGCCAAAAATTTTCACTCGGTTTGGCTTCATTTTAACCTACTTTGTGGCAATGTATGGTCAAACCCTAAGAGGATGTTTTCAAAGTAAAACTGGCCACCTAGGATTTTATGGCCCAAAAACAGTTTTAAATTAAAATATAGAATTGGGAACTACAATGATTATAACACAAAACCAAATAACCGACAAGAAATTTTAGCATTCTCAAAAAAATGAAAGAGGGGGGAAATTTATATTAATCACCTCCAACTGCAAGCAGCCCTTTAGCATCTGTATTATGGCATTATTGACAGCTATGGATGCATCCTTCCTTTTTCCATGCAATGCCATATCCAAAGAAAATCGTCTGTAAAGGTTAAAACATAATCTTTTCAAGAAATCTTAACTCCAATTAACGACAGAGGGTTCAATCGATGAAGCACTCAGAAAACAAGTGGTGGAGCACATACAGTGATACAGTTTCATCAAGACTCCTACCTAAGATTGGGGCACCTTTCACCAATGGATGCAAATATGGAAGAAGAAAATTCCGAACATTTCAGCAAGGAGAGTTCAATCAGGGGCTCCTTTGCAAAGTCGTTAATCGAAGTGTAATCTAATCGGCTACAATCAAGGGTGAGACTTTGAATGGCATTATTCCCGCCAAGAATTCGGCTAAGGATCTGAACTGTGGGAGAAAAACCCTACAAAATTTGAACAGAATCAGATAAACATCGCAACATTTACTAAACATGCACATTCTGAGCACAAAAATAAGATCCATAATACTAACTGGTTGTGTAGAAAAATTACAACGAAAGGATTTAAAAAGGGAGAAAAATTATGTAAAACTCCAACGTTCATTACCCAAACAAAACAAAGAAAAAGAGAAAGGAGAACTCCTAAACAGACTCCGTTGTAGTGAAATTAACAGCAGTCGCGAGAAAAAGGCCGTGCTTTTGGGTGTTATAAAGCTTTTCTGAACATTCAAAAACCATTTCTCTCACACAATGAACTAATTAATTATTTTACTTTGATCGGACCGTATTTCGAATCATACGCAGCTTAAATTGACTCGCAGATCCACATGAGCAACAATGAATAAAGAAAATCGAGGGGTGGGGGAGCGAGAAACTAACAGAGAGGTCGAGGGAGGAGATAGAAGAGAGCGCCTGAGAGGCCGAGGAGTTGAGAGTGCGACAAACAGGCGCGGCGGAGCAGAGTGAATAGAGATCCAGCCTCGACAGTATGTCCACAAGTAGTGCTTGTGGGAGCCTCTCCACAAGCTCCGCTGGTGCGCCACCGTCGACATGGGGTTTCTTCTCCATTCAACCACTACCCAGGCAAAGGTGAGAAGGAAGCAAAAGAGAAGATATCCCGTGACGAAAGCGCTGTTTACAGAAGAATATCCGATTTCACTTTGCTGTGGCGTTTTCTGTGTATCTATTTGTGCATCGAGCAACTGTGCAAAGGCTGCCCAGACAAGACCAACAAAAATCCCGAATTTCACGGGCCGTCAAAAGCTGGACCTTTTAGCACGAATATTGAAGCTGCCCGTTAATAGAAAAGTAGGTGAGCCACATTCAAACTTCAACTGAATTTTAAAATCGTCCGTCCTCTAAAATATGTACATTAAATTAGACGGTGTTGATTTTATTATTGTAATTTTATTTTCAGATTTACATGTGTTTATATTTATAGAAAAAATTAAAAACTAACCGTTATACTATTAATTACAAGTACAACTGCTAATTATTAACTACTATCTCCTAATCTATTAATTACAAAATACTATTATCTAAATTAGCTGTTATAATTCAAAATAGAGCTAGCCGTTATTTATAACAGACGATAAATTTGTTTCAGACTTTCAACTAATGGAACAAGGTTTCGGCCTTTTTACCCACAAAAATGAGACAGTATTAATCCTTCCTTTTTATACCTATTATGTACACAGGGCACCTAATACACGTCAAGATAATTGCACATTTAGATTTTTATTCATTATGTGTTTTACGATTAGTTGATTTGAAACACAAATAGAAACCCTGGCTGCTTAAAAAATCTGGAACTACAATCAATCTCTTTTGATTTCTTGATGAAAAATATGGGAATCTTTTTTTATTTCTTATGAGACATATAATCTCTTGAAATGATATAATTTCTTCAGAAGAATACCGAGAAATTTTCTATAAACTAATCTCATAATTTCACTCGAATTTATCTTTTGAGACCGCTCTTAGTCCCTTCATCAACTTCTTTAGGGCCTGTTCGGCTGTATTCCCGTGTGTTACTGTTCACTCATTCCTGTGCACATTCCTATTCCCAGGCTGCAGCCGAACAGGCCCTTATTATATCCATACTCGGGTTCCAATTCCTCTCCATAGAAAAGTTTAAAGCCAGACCAAAATCTCTCTCTTCACAAAGGTAATGTACCATTGTCTGATAAATCTTCCCATTCGGTTCACAACCCTTTTTACTCGTTGAATAAAACACACATTGTTAGCCATTTTAATTTCACCCATTATGAAAAACCCCTTTATCATGAGATTATATCTCTTTTCTTCGCCGATTGAGAGATACCAGCAGCAATAATGGCAACTGCAATAGCTGCACAAATTCTTCGAACTGTGCAAAAGGGAAAGCATAGTATTGGTGACAACACCCTCGCTACTCGCTCATACTTAAATGTATTCAAGAAATGTATTAGGATAGAGGGTTTGAGGTCAATCAGGCTAAATTTGGTGAATGCACCAAGGTCAAAAAACATGAACAATATTAGCTCAAAAGTTAAATGAACAGACATGGAAAATAGCACGCAATGATCCTCCGAGAAAAGGCACTGCGGCGTGTTAAGCTAGTCCCTCAAATCAGAACAGAACCAAGTAAAACCAGTGGCCCGATTAATAAGTCTAATTCGGATGATATACGGCCCAAAATGTATTTCGGCCTTGTCATTTTCTTTATTCTGACCAATAGGCCCAAGGTTTTGGGCTCACCATTATACGCACTTACGATCTCTTTTCTATTTCTCTTCTATATTAATATGGCATGTCTTGCCTGTCAGTGAAGCACTGCACTATGAGTTATTACGGACGAAAATCAGAGAATCTGAATTCTCTTGAGATAAGTAATTCTATCAGTATCTCTGTAATGGCCTTCCCGCCTCAAAACGAAGAAATCGAAAAAAAAAATTAGGAGAAGAAATCGGAAATTTCAGTAATGGCCTTGGCCTATCACATCCATCTGCATCCATTTTCTCCATCTTTACGCCACTTCTCTTCTCCTTCTTCTCTCAATTCTCCACCGCTATATAACAAATTCCAGAGTTTGAAAACCATTACGTTGAAGAACAGAAGCAATCGGTTTAGGAAGCAGAGATTGCGATTCAATTCAGTGTCGGCATCTCTACCAGCACTTGATCTGACAGAGGAGAATATTTGTCAGGTCCTAATTGATGCCAGATCTGAGGTGGCCTGTTTTTGTTTCCTCCCACTGCTTGCTTCATTTTATTATTTTTGCAACTTCCCCAAAATTAACCTTTTTTGCCTTAATTTCAGTTAGGTCAGATCTTCGATACTTCAATTGGAATGACCGGTACATTTCATTTATATATACATATGGAATTAAGATAGTTATTAACTTATTTTTGTATTAACAATTTTCATTACCTTCCTTGGGTTGTCCATTGTAACTGTGTATTAAGATATTAACCATAATATAGGAGTAGTCGAACTTGCCGAGTTGGATGGCCCCTATGTGAAATTGAGGCTTACAGGCAGATTCTGGCACACTCGTGCCCTTGTTCTAGCACGTGTCGGTAATTACCTGAAAAACCGCATCCCAGTAAGTTAACTTCTTTCTCGTATAACTATGTTTTGTTATAATCCATGTTCCATGTTTCATTCAGAAGATTGATAAGAGATGATGTTCTTTTGTTAGGAAATTTTGGAGGTGGAAATTGAGGATGAGAAACAACTGGATGACAGCCCTGCGAATTTCTAAGAGTTAGCTTTTAATTTTTGTATTATATGATGTAAAGTTTGTTATTTTAGTTTTTTTTAAACAAAATCATATGGTTTGAAGTCCCAACAAAGAAAAAAATAAAAAATTGAGCCAGATTTAATGTAGCAAGCCGCACAACAAGCAGAAAGTTTCTGCGATCATTCATGTTATATGACATAATAAAATCCTAAAAGAGTGTTTGATTACGGAACAAAGTTCAGCTAATCCAAGTTATTTATTTCAAGTTAGGTCGGTTTAACCATTCTTATTTGGTTATGGAAAAAAGTTAGATTGCCTAAAGTTAAGTAAGATAGAGAAAAGGAGAAAAACTCTCTTTTATTAAAAGCGAGCTCTACATGCGGCACAAGTTATTCCATTTAAGTAAATGGTTTAAATTAGGTCAGTCTGAAGTTAAGCTTACGTCATCTAGGGTTAACAAAAAAACACGTAGCTCGTGATTTGTTTGAAGTCGGCTCAAAAACAGTTCTTAAATTGTCAGTCAATCTAGATTTGAACTAAAATGAGATTGTTTGTTCTGTCTCAGTCTCTTGTTTGACGAGTTCGAGCTTGGCTTAACTCGGCTCAGTTCGGTAATGAGCTGGTATGAATTATTGATTATATATTGATTTAGTCTGAACTGTTGACATGTTAGGGTTAACTATTACTATGTCTCAACTTACGACAACATATCTGAGTTATTGAGATTTGATGTTGTGAAAATTGATTTAGTAGATAACCAGTTCGGCTCTGCCCGAAGAATCGCAAGCCGGTATTTTCAGCTTCCAATTAAGGTTTTGCTCGGCTCAGCTTGTTATAGTCACGTGTTGGCTTCGAGTTTTGTCTAGCTCGACTCAGCTCACTTGTTTTCAGTTCCAAAGTGTTCATAGCTTGATCCAACTTTTTCGTATTTGACGGTGTCCAGGTGAGGACTAAATTTTTTATTTTTAGATTAAGTTCCATGGAAATGTGCAAGCATCCTGTAGTATTGAATGTTTAAAAGATGAAGCCATGTAATATATAATGACAAAAAAGTTCATGATGTTAGAATATTGATTAAACAGAATAAAGATCCTTTGTTCAGTATATGGCAAAGTGATAGAGTGCATTTGGTTCAATCGTACCAATATTCCTTCCGAGTAATAATTGTAGTAATTCAAGTAGCTTTGTCATGACTCATGATTATGGTTCCTGAAAATTTGCTGTTACCCTATTTAATCTCTTGAAAAGATTGGGGCTATGATGAGTGTACTTGTGCCTTTTTATGCGGGACCATTTGTTAATGGCCTTGATTGGACAATACTTGCTTCTTTATTCATATCATAGATGAATTATACATTATCCTTGAAAAGCGGAAATAAAAGGTAAAAGAAAAAAGAAATTGAAAACTGACCAGTCCACTTAAACAGTGGGCCAGGCCCAAAATTCCACATTGGAGCCCAGCAGCAGTCGTTAAGGTAATGGTATGGTGTTACTTGTAAGATCCATATTTTTGTTAAGGTAATGGTGTAAGATTAATTTGATTCGAGGTGGAATGCACATGGTTTCTTTAATATTTGTATCAAAGCAGACTGGACGGTTCGGATGTAAGCTCAAAATTTGAGTTACATTAGCTGTTATGAATTCAGGTGGGTGTGCCTTCGGGCTTGTTGTAAGAAAAAAAAAAATCAGTTGGGTGGGGGTTTAACTGCATTATAAAGCGGCATAGTCGCAGTATAACACCAAATTAGCGGGTGTCAAAGACTCGAGATGCATGTATTTTTTTGAGATCGGACAAAACCCTCCCCAGAAAAAATATCAGACGGCTGTTAAGTGCGGAATGTTTACTTCCAAGGAGGTCCAAACCATTAAAATCCTTCTATCTTATCAGTATACGTCTACTTACAAAAAATTAAAATTTTAAATTAATTTTGTATAGAGTCAAGTGGTCAAAAAGTGTTCTACATTTAAAATAATTTATAAATCTTTTAATTTTGACCACTTGACTCTATATAAAATTAATTCAAAATTTTAAAAAATTTAATGTAGACGCATCACTTGCAAGATAAAAGAATTTTAATAGTTTGAAATCGTCTTTTGAAGACAATCCGATAAATTTTAGATTTGAGATTATAAAAAAGCTTAGTGAACTTAAGAACACCTTAGTTCTACTCCAATATATTTGTTGTTTATTTATATTTTATTGTTTGTGATTCTTCTTGCATTGATTTCTTAGCACATCTGGTACTAGTGCACATTATTTAAGAGTTGTTCTGTGGTCCATGGCGAAATTCATTATGCCTCTTGCCAATCTCCCAAGCGTTTAGTCAAATATTAACAAATTTGCCCTCTTAACTTGCAAACGTGCAAAGCTACCAATACAATACAACCCGGTCAATTTTATAGGGTTGGTGTTTTTAAGAATTTTAATTTGTTGACACGAATCTTGACAGATGTAACTCCAATCGGCCCTGCACGTTTGGAGTACGATAGGTGATTTCATTTTCTTAACTCAAGAGTAACCATCAGTAACCCTGTAGATAATATTAAATTGGCCTTTTAAATCAAATTTAAATTTCATCCTACTATAATCCTCTTTACGAAACCCTTATTAACCGAAAAGGCAGCTCTATTTCTCACGATCAGTGCTTTTAAATTTACTAAAGATCATTTTACTTCTTTTTTTTTTAGAGGAGGGCCTGTGAAAATAGGATGTTCAATACTAACCCTGCTTTTTTGAAGCACCGGCAACCATTTTTATAGCATGTTATATTTTATATAGCAGCTAATGATACGTACATGGTAGTGAGGTCCCAATAAAAATCAGTGCATTACGATAGCTGTAGTGGAAGCCCGAAATTTTTTTAGTTAACATATCAATTAATCAAAATTAAACAACCACCACTCAAAACTTCACATTTCAATTCTTACCATTCACATTTCCTCACGACACATATCAAATTTATTAATGCGCCAACTGAAGATGTGTGCCGAATTGATTTTTTTTTTTTAGTGCGCCAGCTGGGGATGTATGCCGAATTAATTTTTTTTGTTTTTTTTGTGCGCACCCACAAGAAGAGCACCAATTTTTTTTTAGTTCTATTTTGTTTGAAATTTTTGGACTAATTTTTTTTCTGTTCATTCTATTTTACTCTGTGGTGTTTAGAATTATATGTGCACATCAAATTTGACGGTGAAATTGTAGAAAATAAAATGCACTTGTTTAACCAATAAAATTTTGTACTAAATTTGAACTAAAAATTACTACAACAAGTTATACGCATAATCTGAGCAGCGTTTTGTACTAAATAAGTTAGTGCACAAATTGCTACAAATTATGCACAGAGCAAAATAGAACTAACGCACACACATATACATTTTTGGTGTGTTGTGCACACCAAAATAAAAAACAAAATAAAATTAATTTGGTGCGCATCCCTAGCAGGCGTACCAAATTTTGATACGCGCCTCCAAGATACATGGGTGGTAAAATTTGAAATATGGAGCTTTGGATGATGGTTATTTAATTTCGAATTATTAGAATTATTAGAGTACTAATTAAAATAATTTCGGAGTAAAAGCTATCGTATAAAGCAATCTATGCTAAATCATAAATTAATATCGTAGGTCTTGACATAACTACTAAACTCTTATGAAGAAACATGAAACATAATTTTGGTACCAATATATCTTACCACAACCCAAACATAAATATAATAATAATCAGCTCCCAACAATAAGTGATGTACAACGAGACATAATAAGTAGAATTAAGCACAATATGAATTTCTCTAGTCATCGTATGATGAACCTCTTAAACTTTTCATTCAGCTTGGCGACCGTTTTCTCTCTCTGCTTTTTTTTTTCGTTATCGTTTCATTTTAAAACAAAGATATCTATAAAATCACTTAATAATTGTAGCAAGAAAGTAGGGTGAGTCCTCGATAACGGTGAATTTAATACAGTAATACGAGCTTTTGTTTCTCTTTGAAAAGACAAATGTTTAATTTTTAAAATTGACATTTAAAAATATTACAGTATCCTGAAATTATTTAATAATAAAAAAACTGAAGCAAGAAAACTTTGACGGACAAAAATTTAGGAATGTTTGGATGAATAAGGAAAAGAGCTATTTTTAAGATTGAGAATAATAGTTAAGTCAATATTCTGTTAGATTAGTAAAAAAAATAAGAAAATTCACAAAAAACAAACGAAATAATTTATATTTGCTAATTCAAACACACTCAAACATAAAATAATGGCAAATGCTTCTGTGGACATAAGGACCTATTTGTAAAATGAACATATTTTTATTTGTGACTATAGAAGTCCTTATGTCCATAGAAGCATCACTCTAAAATAAGTCCTTATGTCCATAGAAGCATCACTCTAAAATAATAGTTTAAAATAGTGCTAATTTTTACTTGTGACTATTCTTTGCCCATTCAAATGCACCCTAATAAATAAATGAGTAGGCACTCGGCAATGTGGAATACTCATTCTGTTATGGATTTTAATAAAGAAAATATATCAAAGTAATAGCGCAAGTACCGAAATTGATTACAAGTCTCTGAATTGCATCAAATATTATATAGTTCAATCTTAGTGCTGTTCCGCTTTCTGTTTTGCTGTGCATTGGCATAAACTCGGTCAAATTCAAACAAAAATTAAAGCAGTATATATATCTGATTCTGTGTTTGAATCAGTTTTATAATAATTGCAGCTCCTAATCCTTGGCTGGATATTTTAGTTTTTTTTTTCTAATCATTTTCGTTACGGTATAACTAGCGCAACCTTTTTTTGTCTGTATTAGGGGATGCCAAGGACCTTATTTAATATTTTTAAATTTTAAAACACGTGAAGCCATGTGGATGACACGTGAGTCGCAAGAAGAATATGAAGTTGATGTAAGAAATGCATGAATCTATACACATTGTTGGTACTTGGTACAAGCATTATTATTGATCTAAAATTAACAACTACACGCCGTCTAATTATAAAGAAATTACACGCCGGGAACACAATCTAGGAGCCCTTTGGTTCGCTTTTTAAAAGGTAATTTTCAGATTTTATAAGTGTTATTTTTTTCATTACTGTGTTTGACGAAAATAGTAAGCAAATGAATATGATAATGTGTGATTACTTTGTTATGATGATTCTATAATTCATGATTGTTGTTGGCCTTGTTATTGTGTTTCTATAATTCACGATTGTTATTGGCGATAGCAATGGTAGAATTTCTCTATTCGCATTTGACGGGAATCATTTTTTTTTTTGAAATAAAAGCCATTATTGATTTTCTTGAATTTCAATAACCATTGTAATCTATACTAAAATCAAATATTGTAAACATACATTTTTCATTTACAATCAAACATGACAATACAATACCGTAAATGACATTTATTGATATTACATTTTTTTTTTGAAATTTTATAGAATTTTAATGTGAATAATATCATACTAAATGGTGATTTTTAAATAGTCCGGCATTGATGTGCTAATTTTTTTTTACAGATACTAAATGCTTAAAAAGAAATTAATTTTTTTATAGTTATAACTGATTATTAAAATGGTTATTTTGCTATCGGCTATAGCTATTTTATTTAAATATCGGCCATGTTAGGTGGATATTTTGTCTTCCTTTTTTTTTTTCAAACTATTAAAGAATGGTTTGTATTACTTCTTTTCACTCTTCAATATGTTTTATGTTTTTATTTAAATGAATTTTGTTCAGCCTATAACAAAGATTGGATAATTATTGAACGATATCCGTGTCCTTTATTTTTATAGTAGTATGATCATTTCTTGCACCTTGTACTGATGATTCATTTCTTGCTATTCATATTTAAAAAAAAATTAACATGCTTTATAGCTCTTCTTACACTCAATCATTTTAGTCACCTCTAATCAACATTCTTATGAGGTTAATTTTAAAGCAATAAAGAAACATAGTAATTTAGATATGTATTTCAAAATTCATCAATGAACTCGATCCTCGAGAGAATTAATCTAATAAATTACAAATTATATAAAATTATGAATTGAATCAACAACAGCTAAAGCTACAAAGCACCAACAATATTTATAATTTAATTTTTAGATTCGGAAAATTAGTTTTAGCAGAGAAAAAGGCTAAATATCTGTCTTATATTCAATGCACACTTTGTGCGGTATGTAAATCTTGATTTTTTTTATATCTATCATATAATTTACTTTAAATCACACATAACTATACATACGTAAATATAAATCATTCTAATTAGAGAAGTGTTCAATTGTCTCATGTCTTTCATGTTTCATGGAGCTTCACATTTTTTATTTATGTTTTTAAATTTCAAACAGTTGATTCAAACCGCTCAATACGATCTCCATATTAAAATGTGCTTGGAGACCACATATTATATATATTTTTTTTTAAATTACTATTTTTATATAAGTATAAAATCATTGTTTCTGAACCATCTAAAATAGTGATTCTTTGCCTATTTAAAAAAAGTAAAATATAATTTATATTAAAAAAACCAGTCTATTTAAAATTTGAATATATAGATCCTTTGAATATAAAAACGTAAATAGCAAAGTTTTATTTTTTTTTCTTTAAAAAAATGATGATATCTTTTGCGTCACGTACCATGAGCGGCTAAGCCATGGTCCCCAAGTAACCTGGTCCAGTTTTAAGCTGATACGTGTTGTAAACTTGTTATTACTTTGTGTTTGATGTTATCTTTAGGCTTTAGTTGTGGTGTTTCGGGACGGAAGCTTTGTAGGTTGGCTACCTAAATAAAATATTGAGCGAAACATCCTTCTCTCAGGCCCCGTATAAGTTTATTTTTTAATTAGTAGGCACAGATCCCACAGCATCGATCATCTAGCTAGGCTATTGATAAGTGACAAATTAATAAATAATCAAGTGATCAACCTGCCCCACATGCAGAAGAAACTTCAAATCATGATTATATGCTATTTTAGCAAATCTAGGCACTTTTGGTTCCGAACTATCCGGCTTTTGCCACTACAACTTTTTTAATTTAATCACACCAACCGACAGGATTTTGTGGCTTAAACATGACATAAATCGGTTAGACTTGGTAAAAACTTGAAAATAAATATGCTGCAATTCCGAAACCAATCAACAATAATTCTGAAATTCCTACCATTCGAATTCAGCCGTTGATATTTTTTCAAAAACACATCTCAAAACAGTCAGTTTTTTCCTGTACGCATCTCAAAACAGTTCGATGGCTGGATTCGAATTGCAGGGGTTTCAGAATTACTGTTCACTGGTCTCGGATTTCAACATATTCATCCTAAAAACTTGCTCGGTATTCTAGGATTGTTTTTGGTCGTTTAGAATTACGCATTTTTCTTGAAAGATAAGGGTTTAAATGTCTTATTTTTTAAAATATTTTATTGTGTTTCACATTTTTTATTTTTATTTTTAAAATTTAAACAGTTAATCTGAACCGCTCAACATGATGTTCATATTAAAATATGTTTGAAAAACAAATTATATATTTTTTAGAACTTTTACTATTATTTTTAAATAGGTACAAAATTATTGTTTCTCAACTATTCAAAAATGTTGATTTTGTACCCAACTAAAATGTAGTTAACAATTTTCAAAAGAATATAAAATTTGGTCTCCAAACATATTTTGATACGGAGATCATTTGAACGGACCAACTATTTCAACTTTAAAAACAAAAATAAAAAATGTGAAACACAACAAGACGTTTCAATCCGAAATCCCTCCTAAATATATTCTTTTTAACGAACCGCAATTGAACGTATTCAAACCAAACCAAAATAAATCCAATAAAACAAAATGTCATTTAATTATCTGATCAATTTAACCGAAAATAATAGACCCAAGTGCCCATTCAGTGAACTAAAATTTTATTACGTGCAAATTAATTTCGTTATTTCAAAAGATGTTTTGATCAACACTTCGTTTTCATGACCATCATTGTTCTATAAAAGTACGAGAATAAGATTGAAAGCATCTAACTCGCATTCAATTTGAGTATTAAATTTTGAACATGTATATTTTATTCTTGGTCTTCGTTCTTCAATTACTAAAAACAAAACAAAACTACACCATCCAGGTTCTGACCCAGATAATTTGGGGCCGGCTAATGCCAAAATAGCCAAGTCAAATATGAATTCTCATCCACTGAGATATATATCTCAAATTTTGAGTGATTTTTTTAGAAAATCTCAACCATTCAAATACGTTATGCATGAATCTCAAAGCATAAATAACACTGGCCCTCTCATAGGAGTGTCAACGGGTACGGTGCGGATTTGGTGGAGACATTTTCATACATGTACCTGTTATGATAACGAATTTTTTTTTTTATTCTTACCCGTCTTTTCGAATACAGTACGGATCGGGTAAACGGATAAAAACGTGCCATTGACATTTCAATTTGTGCTTTCGATAAAATATTTTTCAAAATTAGAAAAAATAATAACAAATACAACTAATTTGTATTATTAAAAATTAATAAAATACAACACTTTATTGTATCATGTATCATCTTCATACAAATATATATCTATATGTATAATTTTATTTTTTTAAATTATCTTATACGAAAACGGGTAAGATAACAGAAAAAAAACGTTAACTTTATCCATATATGATAAGTTAAGAAAAAAATCTTACTCTTATCCGTATTTTCGAATACGATACGGATCAGATAAATGACTAAAAGAGTCCCACTGACACCCCTAGTCCTCTGGCGTCTTTTTGCTATTTCTTAAAAGTTGAGATATCTAAAAGATACGCACTCGTCAAATATACGCTCTAATGTATATATTGTAAGAGTGAGGTTATGGTAATATGCATATTACGTAATGGTCCGTGCTATGGTTTTACATTTTCATTTTTAAAGTTCAAATAGTTAATTTGAACCGTTCAACATAATTTTCATATAAAAACATATTTACAAACAAATTTTTCATTTTTTTAAATCTTTTTACTATTTTTTTAAATAGACAGAAAATCACTTAATTTCATAAAATGTACTATTTAAAATAAATGGTTTTCTTCCTATCTAAATAAATAATACAAAAAAATTAGAAAAAAATATAAAACTTGATATACAGGTATATTTTCATATAGAGAATATATTTACTATTTGAATTGTGAAAATAGAAATGGAAACCCATAGCGCAATTTGATTTATACTATGTGCTGTGCATATCACCATAGCCTCACTCAAATTATAATATGTTGAGTTTGACGGTGGTGATATCTTGAGATTCTTAGGGCATTGAAGATGTTTACTCTGTTTTGTTATATATTGTTATGCTTATTTTGTTTTGTTTTAGGTATGATCTTCGATGTTTGTTATCAGGTAGTTTTTTTTTTAGATCTTAGATTAAAGTTAGCGGTATTTCTCAATACCAGCAGATGCTTGATGTTTTGGATATTTGGTCCCAGCTTAGTAGTGCCAATAAACATATATAGCTTTTCTTATCAATGGAAAATCGGTGGATGGATCCACTTCTTTCAAAAAAAAAAAGAAAAATTACCGAGGAACTGCGACAAATACAGTTTGAATCGAAAAATAATATAACATCTTGTTTTTTTTCTCTTTGATAATGCTGTGTTATTTTAGGCGTTTCTTGCAATCTGAGTTTAACTACACGAATCGTTTATCAATTTTTTCTGTCAATTTTTAATTCTATATACTACAATTTATGTTTACCCTACATATCACCTTACCTCTGCCAGCAGCCCAGCACCGATTGTGACTGTACCTCTTCTCTCTTTTGTTTCTCGGAGGTAGCAACATGTAATTTAAGAATTTGGGGTCCATGATTCTGTCAGGAAAGAGTTGTTCCAGTAGTAGAATCGTACCATTTCCATGACTTACGTTAACAAAGTTTTATTCCTTTTCCTGCAACAAACAAATTAGCGGATTCAAATTTATCAGGCTAATATCTGAACATCAGAGCCGGAGATGAGGTGCCTAGTGCTTAGACCTGGCCCCTCTCTACTAAAACATGTATTGTATTGAAACTGAAGGCCTTTGGAGTGATGTGCTCTAAAAAACAACAAGACATGTTCGGCTGTCTAAAGAGAATGAAAATGACAATGAAAATTTTTGAATAGTCAAAATGCTATGCATGTGGACTGATTTTTGCAAAATTTGAGTGAATTTTTTTTTTCCACGCGTACAGTAGACAGCAGAACAGGTTCTAATTATATCCATCAAAGTCTGTTATTTAAAAAAATGACTCGTATGTTTTCTCGAAATTTGTCTACATATATGTGCTTGAGACAAAGATTTTTTTTTTTTGAGGAAAGTTTGAAGATCAAGTCATTAACAATTTAATATTTACAAAATATTTTTTTATTTGCACTTTGAACTTGTTTACGGATGGTATTGTCTTTATCACAATATTAAAGATTAATTTTCGAAACAATATTTTTTAGGCTAGCAATGCCTGAATTTAATTAAATCAGCAGGGATTTTTTTTTTTCCTAAAATGAAATCATCTACGGACCACTGAGGTACGAAAAAAATTAGAAAATAAAACTAATGAAGCTAATTGAAAATGATACTTTTCATCCGACTCTTACCATTCCTTGTCAAATTTTATTTTCACGTGACCCTTCAATTCTCAAATTGTAAAGAGTTATTACTATTTCCCAATCTTAGATTAGGTTATCGCTATTATGTTAAAATTCAACGTCGCTATTTTTTTTATTAATTTGCAATTCAAACGCAATTTCTTTTCAGAATAAAAAATAGTGTTATTCTATTAACGTAATATCTTCAAAACAAAAATTAACACTATTTTTAATCATGCTATCCAGAACAGCACTTTTCTTACATTACTTCATTCACTGTTCGAATTTAGAAGTATAATGGATATATGTATACTATTTCAATTTGTTTTCTCCTAATATTTTTTAAGTAAAGGTTGAAGGTCAAATCATCCAATTATTTAATATCTCTGTCATTATAACAAAATATTTTATTTATCTGAATTTTATACATGTATGGATGCACATCTTTAATTTTGTTCTCGGAACATGATGATCGGTAAACTCATCCGGCTGCCACTCGCCACTCCAAATGCTATTCATTATAAGTAACAGAGAATCAGACCACTGCTTAGTACTAGTTGAAGCCATAATTTTACAAAGGGCGAATTTTATGCACACCCTTCAAAAACATTGAAATTACATATTTTTTCCTCTAAACTTCATAATATTGTAATATTGATCCTCTTCTATAAAAACTTTGTAATTTCAAAACTTTAGAGGGGTGTACATGAAATCCCCCCTTTGCAAAAGACAACAAGAACAGAATGAATCGCTTATTCCTAGTTGAAGCCAATGGGACCGGTTGTCAGTTGCATCTCAACAATATAGACAATGCATATGGAAGCCATAGACAATCCGGAGCTCTGTCAAGGGAAGGTACCTGACACTGACAGGGAGATAAGGTCTGGCAGTGCTGTACACTGTACCACATCAGAGATGTGGTCTGTGCAGAAACCCCACCAATGGTCTTTCAAAAAAAAGGAATCCCTACCAATTATGTCACAAGAGGAAACTGTTTCAGAGAGATTGGTATCCTTTCTTTCGTTGGCTTCGGGTATCGGGAGTCATGGAGTTGTCGTGATACAGTACAAAACAGATTTCTCGTATGTGAGGCTCAGGCTACGGTAATAGACATATTAGCGATCAATCCATGCGTGAATTCATATTTTTATTTTTTATTTTTAAAGTTGAGATAGTCGGTCCAGATTCGTATTCTTTCAGATACTGTAGAGGATTTCTCTTACTTTAAGGTTTGAGATTAAATCTCAGCTGGTTTGGGATTCGAGCGAGCTCAAGGGGCAGTATTATTGGACTTTGAGATTCGTGCCAAGTTAAAAAGAACGGTCCGGATCCAACAATTGTAAAAGCTTCTCTTTTCTCGTAATGGAAAGGATGTGGATTCCATGATTCCTGTATGAAAAATATATCTGCTGGTTAAATTTTATATTTTTTTAAGCTTTTTGGATTGTACAAAAATTTCAAATCGAGTAATCTTTTATCAATCGAAAGAAAATTTAAAGAAGCTTAAAAAAATGAATATTTATTATCAAGAACAGTTTTGTACGAAAATAATGTTCAAAAGTTTTGATCAGCTTTTTGAACTTTAAAAATATAAATATGAGTTCATAGTGCGCACCCTTGTGTAATATACGAGGAGGGATCCACTTACAACAATTTGTAAGTTACAATATCTTACGACAATTCGATTTTGCGATTTAAAAGTCCAAACAGTTGATCCAAACTGTTCAATATGATATCTATATTAAAATGTGCTTGACGATAAAATTTTATTTTTTTAATTTTTTTTACTATTTATTAAGATTTTACAAAATTATTGTTTTTAGACAATTTTGGACTACTAAAAAACAATAGTTTTTTAAAATACTTAATAAATAATAAAAAATTCAAAAAATATAAAATTTTATCTCCAAGAACATTTTAATGTAGATATCATGTTGAACGGTTTGGATTGAATGTTTGGACTTTAAAAAAGTAAAACCGAATTGTTATAAGATATTGTAACTTACAAATATTGTAAGTGGGTCTCTCCTCATAATATATATATGAGTGGGGTTAAAATGCACCATCGGTTTTGTGCCCCCACCATACCCTATGCCTTTATCTCTGTTCTCGAAGTTCAAACAGTCGATCCGAACCACTCAACATGATATCCATATTAAAATGTGTTTATAGACCAAATTTCATGTTTTTTGGAAAATTTTTACTATTTTTTTTAGATAAGTACAAAGTCATTGTTTTTTGATGGTCCAGAAGCAGTGATTTTGTAACTATCTAGAACAAAGATAAAGGCATAGGGCTGGGTTGGAGCACAAAACCAATGGTGCATTTTAACGCCACTCTTTCTCTATATATATAGAAAGAGAGATAGAGAGAGGTTGGCTAATATATAATCGATTGTTCCTGAGCTCTCGTGCAACCAAGTCGTTTTTCGATTTTCAAAGTCCAAACGGTCGATCTAAACTGCTAGACGTGATCTCTATATTAAAATGTAATTGGAGATCAATTTTTACATTTTTTGGAATTTTTTGCTATTTATTAAACCACTTTGAAAATCGCTGATTTTACGGTGGCTTAACCAAACAGTAAAAACATGAGGCACCGTTGGATCAGCGATTTTCAAAGTAGCTTAATAAATAGGAAAAAAATCCAAAAAATGTAAATTTGGTCTTCAAGTATATTTAATATATAGATCACATCTAACGGTTTAAATCGACCGTTTATACTTTAAAAATAAAAAAATAATTTAATTGCGCGAGAGCTCAGAAACAATGCATTGTATATTAGCCAAATTCTACATATATATTAGGCCTCACTCTTAATCAAAATACGGCGATTTGATAACTTTGGTTGTTGGGCATTGGAACCTTGAGTTGACGTAACGAATTCAATATTGTTTTATTTATATTTGACATTTTAGAAAATAAAACTTATTTTTGAAAAAAATAGATATGATAGATTTGAAAAGTTTGTATAATGAAGTAAAAGGAAAAAAATGCAGTATGAGAGGGACCAGCAATGACCTGTGTAACACGCATCAATTAAAATAATAAAAAGCTCCAAAAACACAAAACAGTTTCCTCCAATTGCTTTTATACCTGGATTAAATAAACCACTTGAATCGACTGTTTAAATATAAAAGACGTTACCTGAGTTGTCAGCATTTTCAGCTCAAATGCCAATAACACTGGTAAAACTCTCCCTCCAAGATGTTGAAAATTAACAGTAATGTAATAGATGTTTATATAAGTGAGTAGAATTAGGGTGTTTTTAAGTTTATCAAGTATTCAAATTTCTTTGTAAGCTTAACTTAAAATTTATTAGATTTGCTATAAATGCTGAATTCAAACTGTTAAAATTGAGCTACATAACGAGTGATGTTTCTACATGTAAAATTTATAAATTTTCGAATTAATTTGATATAAAGTCAAGCGATTAAAAAATGATGAAAATTGAACGCATTAAAATTAACTTATAAACCATATTTTTTTTTACCACTTGACTTGATATTGAATGAATTCTATAATTTAGAAATTTTACAAGCAATCACATCACTTGTGAAAGTAGATCAATTTCAACGGTTTGGATGTGTTATTTAAAGCCAATCGAATATGTTTTTGAGTTAAACTCACCAAGAGACAACACCCTAGTTCTACTCTGTTTGAGATAATTTTATCATAGTTTTTTATTCTAAATACTCAAAAATAAAAATAAAAAATTATTCTAAATTAACTGGTCCAGCCAACTTATTTTAGAGTTTTTTTATTTATAGAAATTATTATTAAATAATATAGGAAAACATAAAGAGGGGTTGGATTATTCGATGAAATAAATGGACCCGAAAAAAAATTGATTCAAATTTTGAAGCCGGATTTTTATTCAGATCCAAAGTTTATTTTTCTGTTGCACAGATTCACAATGATTCGACCACAGACAATCCCGCAGACCAAAAAAAATTGGCTCCGAAGTTTGAAAATTGCTCTTTCTATTTATTTTTTATTATTTGATAATAATTTCTATAAGGCTGTAAAAAAGAAGATAATAACTCTATAAATAAAAAAATTCTCCTTAGCTTAGTTTTTTTCTTCTTCTTTTTGAACTTAGTTTAGTTTGTTGTAAAAAGCTGTGTTTGATGCTCATGCAACAGTCTGTCGTATATCTTGTTCAGAAATCAGAATCCCCCATTGACCAAGATGAATTTTGTACGTAGATTTGTGTAGTTAGAACTTAAAACTTGACCTAAAAGAGAAATCAGAATCCTCCATTGACTTAGATGAATTTTGTACGTAGATTTGTGTAGTTAGAACTTAGAACTTGACCTAAAAGAGAAATCAGAATCCTCCATTGACTTAGATGAATTTTGTACGTAGATTTGTGTAGTTAGAACTTGACCTAAAAGTGCGGCCCAAAAAGAGATAATATATTTTATTTTGATAAAGCCACGTACAGGTTGTAATTGTAGTAAAATAATTTTAAATTATTATGAGACGTTCCTTCATAGAAATATCGATATAACTTTGTCTAATATGCGTAAAAATTACATTTTGAAAAATCCCGTCTCAACTCAATTGAATATGATAATAATGTTTTCTACCAATCTTTTTTTATAAAAAAATTAAATCACTTTGGCGTGATTAATTTTTACTCCAACGATAACAAAGCTTGAACATAAAAATTAGGGTAGAAATTAGGACAGAAAGTGTCAATATAATAATATTTTCTACCAATCTTTTTTTATAAAAAAATTAAATCATTTTGGCGTGGTTAATTTTTACTCCGATAACAGAACTTGAACATAAAAATTTGGTTAGAAAGTATCATTACGACTTTATAGCAATCCTTCCAGAATTGTTTCCATAGTTATGGCAAGCAACTGTGATTTAATTCACTGAATTTTAATCGGTTAATTTGATAAAAAAATAATAATAATTTAAGCGGTTAAAATAAATAATTTTGCATTTGTGATTTTATATGGCAATGTATTGGTATTTGTGTGTTGAAATCTGCATTTAATTATTTAAACACTTGTTACACTGATTTTCTCCTTAAAATTTCTTCGTACGAATATTGTCTTAAAAATAATTAACTGTTAACATTTTTTCTTTTTCTTTTATGTTATTGAGTACTATGACATAAGAAAGTAATTAACATGCTCACTGTGATTACCTTCTTATTTAACGGAGATGTAAGGACAAAATTGTTCATTGCATTGTAAAACGAAGATGAATTATAAAAAAATAGATTGTTAAAGATGAAAATATTTTATCTGATTTTCTTTGATTTTTTGTATTTTTTGTTTGAATTTTGTACCCCCAGCATTTGTGGATCATGTTTGGTTAAGACATAAACCATGAAATAAATTGTCTAGGCTTCAATTAAATCGCTAAATGTGATTTATTTAAGTCGGATTAAGATGATATAAGCTACTTTATAGACCGGCTTAAAAAGTAAAAAGTTAAGTCACTTATCAAGGTGATTTAATGTTTAGCCCACATCTGTGGCTTAAACTTGCAAATATCAGATATAATATAATTAAAATATTTACATATAGGGGTGTTCATCGGTTCGTTTCAGTCCGAACCGAATAAAAATAGGCAAACTAAAGTTTTGCTCTGTTTTCAAAAATTAAACCGGACAGTTTTTTAAATGTTTAGTTCGGAAGGAAGATGGTTTGAAAATTTCGGGTGGTTCCGTCTGACCTGTTTTAAAATTTCTAAATTGAACTCTCTCAGTTAGATTTAAAACCCAGTACATCGGACCCGATAAACAAAGTTGTTAATTATATGATTCTCAAATTATAATAAAAATATATGAGTAAATCTAGGGTGTGACGTGCTCACCAAGAGAGTTTTGTGAGCACAACTCCAAAAATAGATCGGATTGACTTTAAATGACGAATCCAAACCGTTGAAATCCATGTACTTCGTGAGTGATGCATGTACGTGCAAAATTTTGGAAGTTTCGAATTCATTTGCTACGAGGTCAAGCGGTCAAAGTAATGAAGAAAAATGAATATATAAAACAACTAATAGAATAACTTATTAAAAGATTCATTACTTTGACCGCTTGATCTCGTAGCAAATGAATTCGAAACTTCCAAAATTTTGCACGTACATGTATCACTCACGAAGTGCATGGATTTCAACGGTTTGGATTTGTTATTTGAAGCCGATCCGATATATTTTTAGAGTTGTGCTCACCAAACTCTCCTGATGAACATGTCACACCCTAGATTTACTCAAAATATATATTTGTCTGAATAGATAGCTTTTCCTTAACTTTAATTTTGTAGAATGGAAGAATCAAAGTTGTTAGAGAAAATATTATTATATTTTCCAACTATCAAAAATACATAATTTGGTCCTCTACAGGATTCAGTATATAGATTATATTAAAATGTTCACCTCAACTGTTTGATTTCAAATCTAATTAAATTATACTTTGACACTAAGTATATGTTACTATTTAGTAATATTTCGCATCAAATTTAATTGAATCTATGTCATGTCATCGCGATTCAGATTTGTTTTAATTAGCTAATCTGTTAATGCACATCATGCAAATTTCCACCAATCACTACATATGTATGAGGTCCCAGCGAAACTAATAACAGTAATTAGCAATGAATTAATGTCACATAATTTTAATAAAAAATATAACAAAATAAACACACACACACACACACACACTATAAATTAATCATGTATCTAATATTCTAATATCACCAGAATAATTATTTTTATCTCATTTATAGTTTTTAATCTTCTTATAAATTATTAACTAAACGAAATGATAAAATATTATATAAATCAATTTTGTCAAAAAATACTAATTAAAAATCTACATAATAAATTAATTCATATTAAATTACTAAATAAAAATATTATATACAATGTAATATGAATAATTTTGATCGGTCACAACTTAAACTGCAAACTCTAATCAAACAAGAAGTACGTAGACCTCATTAATCTGAGGCAGCCGACTGATCAGCACCTAGAGTTGTAAAAAGAAATATACAATTTGAAGCCAAGGTTAATGATTAAGATGAGACAGTTTTATAGAAAATTATTGTAATTTAGAAAGCTTCAAGCACGAGTAAATAATTTTTTTTTCGAAACAATGAAGATGTGTATAAACAGTTAGTGAATGACATATTAACAATGCAACAAAAGAGTAAAAAAAAAGTTTACAATTTTACATACTTCAAACAAAATACTCTTTTAAATGATAGGAAAGAAACTAATACATACTAAAATGTGGAGAACAAAATAGAATTGGATGGATAATCATATAAATCATGTAGCATAAATTAATTTTTTTAAATATTCAATAAATTTAATGAATTATCATTTAGCAATGGAAAAGAAATATGTATAGACTGTCAACTTGCTACAATTAATTTTTAAATCAATTCAAACAAGATTGAAAATAAAAATATATAAATATATTATTGGACATATAGATAGTCCAACAGTTAAATTTCGTAAAACGTAAATTTTATATTTATCATGGACTGTTAATTCTGGGTCGTATGAATTTTACGTCACTTGATGTACAACAATACATACATTAAATCTAGCAAAACTAGGGTGTGACGTGCTCATCAAGAAGATTTGGCGAGCACAACTCCAAAATTATATTGGATCGGCTTTAAATGACGAATTCTAAATATTGAAATTCATGCACTTCATGAGTGATGTATGTACAAGCAAAACTTTGAAAGTTTCGAACTGTTTTACTACGAGGTCAAGCGGTCAAAGAAATGAACCTTTTATAAGTTGTTTTGTATATTCATTTTTTCATAATTTCTTTGACCGCTTGACCTGGTAGCAAATGAATTTGAAACTTTTAAAATTTTGCATGTACAAGCATCACTCATAAAGCACATGGATTTCAACAGTTTGAATTTGTCGTTTGAAATCGATCCGATATATTTTTGAAGTTGTGCTCACCAAATTTTTTTTGTGAGCACATCACACCCTAGCTTTGCTCCATTAAATCTCATCATTGTTGATGGCAGTGTTGTGAAAGATGTCCATTTAGACCAATTAATCGGCTGATTAGTCATTGGCGGCGATCAAACTATCACAGATTTTTCCGATTAATTGATCGATTATTTCTAATTATTTCCAAATTATTCCCGATTAATCACTCAGTGGCATCCTATCCGTCCGACGACTGCATACCGTCATTTACAACACTGGTTGATAGACATAATATATGTGTATATAGATATTATAAGTAACATTAGACTTTAAATTTAAACTTTAATTTTTAATATTGTCAAAAATATCAAACTATTTTTTTTTCAGGTGATTCTTTGCTTGACTTTTTTGTTTAGACGTGTAATCATGATATAATACGAGCTTGTAACGACACGCAATAAATAAAAATTCCTTAGTTTTGTCATTTTACTGGACCCCACAAGTAAACGAGATATTTGATAAATTTGACATTCTTTGATGTTAAAAAAATCCTCCATTTCATGTTTTAGCTGTTGGAAACGATCCTCATTCTTTCTCATAATCTCTTGCAATGGACTATATTTGAAGTAAATATATAAATTAAAATTCTAGGAACACACTAAATTTGACGTTCATATTTTGCTACAATTTTCATAATTGATCCCATGTATATATTTTTTGCAAGAAAAATAAAATCAGAATTCAGTAATTCGCTATATGAACCATCATATGGAGTGTCTATTCGGGGGAACGTAGAGGGCAGTATTATTTGAGCTTTGAGATCCGTGCAGAACGTATTTGAATGATTGAGATATTCCAAAAAGTCGCGCAAAGTTTGAGATATCTCAGAGGATGCGAATTCGTACATTCCGTCCCTGGTTGTCCTTTTTTTTATTTTTAAATTTTGGTAGAGGCTACCAAGTGAAAATAAAAATAAAATGTACATCAGCCCTAGCTATAGCTATCAATTGTAATTAACACGCTCTAACAACAACTACTCCGTCCCTGGTTGTCAGAACTGTGATATGTTAGGTAGCTTAGCTACTGATCTACGCTAAGATCGATATTGGCATTGAGCTCAGTGTCTTTTTTTTTAAAGTTCTGTACAAGCTGCTAAGTCATAGGAGAAGTTCGAACTCTTAATTTTTGATTAATTATAGATTATAGTCTTATTATTCTAAATGGAAGTCAATTGATTCTATTTATTTTTAAAATTTATGTATGTATATGTGATTTTATATATAGTTTAGATTAAAATATTATGAATACTTTAAAATTAATTTTCATTTACATCATAAAATTTTTATATAGTTGACTTTATAGTTCAAAAGTCTGCCTCCGCTTTAAATTCTAGCAAATTATGCCTGCCCATTTATGAGCTCAATGCCAATAGCTCAAATGAGGAATTTCTAATACATTTAAAAAAAAAAAAAAGGATTGTGTTATGTATATATAAGATTTTGTTTTCAACTGCGGGGATTTTGGACCATACATAATTTATGGTTACATATATTTTTTTTTTAGTTTTACATACTATGTAACGTAATTATTCTTCAGTATCGAAGGTGATTATAATTATAATATACACACTGCAAGCTGAAGGATGTGTTCCAAAACCAGAGGCTGTAGAGGAAGGGAAAGAGACGGAGTGGAAGAGAAACATGTGTTCTCTCCCTCTGAAAAATAGATTATATGTCTCAAATCGGAAGGAACAAATTTCGTCAAAAATCCACAGCAAGTTCCTCTCTCCTCGTCTCAGCACAGTAATTTCGTCAAAAAACGCGTGTTCTTCCGTTTCTCCTTCATCCGAAGCAGGTGAACGACGTGGGCAGCCCGCGCTTGCGCGGATTTCTCCTTCCTTTTTTAATGAAGAAGTTCTCCTCCTCTTTGAAGCACACTCTAAGTATAGCTTGTGCTGAAGGGAACAAGTTACAAATTAAGCTTGATTGCTAGCATTTGAATATATACATTATACACTTGCCCTTGTGGAATTTAATTTGGTCGTCCACTGGACCGTATATGTATCATCATTCTAGTTTTATCTTGACCGAACAAAAGAGGAATCAATGAAAATTAAAATCATTTTATTGATGGAAGATTAGAATGCCATGCATCATTGACTGGAGTAGAAATATGGTCAAAGCAGGTGACGCTTATATGGAAGTGACACGTGGTGTCTCTTTTGATTACGAGGCAGAGGAAGATATATGAATCGAAAAAAATAAATCTGCTGCGATTCGCTGGAATCGCAGGATCTTGCTTTTTAAGATCAAATTATTCATTTTTTTAATGTGCAAATCTCAAAGTATATGCTTTTTATTTATGAATCTCAAAACAAATAAATAGTTTGATTTGGACAAGCAAAGATCCTGCAATTTCAAAGAATCATAGCAGATTTGTTCTCTGAATTGAGGGTAGGTTTGATATCCATCGAGTTCGCATCCTCTGAGATATCTCAAACTTTGTGTGACTTTATGGAAAATCTCAACCCTTCAAATACGGTCTGCACAAATCTCGAAGCACAAATAATACTGCCCTGCGCTATTCCTGAATAGACAACAGACACGTCTGTCACGCAGAAGTTGAGATATCTCAGAGGACCACACTTGGACCTACTTTGGTTCCATAGGTGTAATGACCATCCAATATGCATCAATAGTCGTGTGAACTAATTAAAATCCGTTCAAGTTTGTTTCAATTTCCATGTGTAATTCTTGATGCTAATAGTACGGACTCCTATCTCAAGATATATATATATTGACGGTCAAAAGACTTATTCGGAAAGAAGGTTTATTTCTGGTGTCGATTCTGAGAAATTGGTGGGTTTAATAAAAAATTGAACTGAATTTAATGAAGAGATTCAAATATGAAATTGAATAGAAAAAATAACTTGGTTTTTGATATAGTGACATAAGTACTTTTGATACAAGAGGTTGTTGGTTTGAGAGTTGAGACTCAAATTGAATTATTTTTTGCAAATATTATATAATTTGTTGACTTGATTCCAGTCTTTACTACAAAAGAAGAAGGAGAATTATATACATGAAATCTAAATAAAAATATGGTGGGAGTTTCACTGATCATTAAATGGTTTGAATTCATGATAATTCATATTTAGCAGCATTTAGATGAATTATCAATTCAAATTCAAATTTTATTAAACTTGACACACAATTAATTTATAGGATAAACAACATGTCTATGCAATTCTATCTACTTTTAGCCTTTTGACTTTATTTCAGAAAGTGTTACCAAAATCTTCAGTCTAAATTATTGTTAGGAGATCACTATCCTTAAAAAAGAAAATTCTATTTAATTTGTTCAGTTAGCTCTTGAAAGTTGAAATTGTGAGATCACATGTTTTTTAAAATAAATAGAGAGATCCACTTACAATATTTAAAAATTACAACATTTTACAACAATTTAGTTTTGTAAGTCAATTCAAACCGTTCAACATATTATCTATATTAAAATGCGTTTGGAAATCAAATTTTACTTTATTTTTTATTTTTTACTATTTATTAATTATTTTACAAAACTGTTTTTTTAAGTGATTCATAATTGTCTAAAAACAACAGTTTTATAAATACTTAATAAATAGTAAAAAAACTAAAATACTATATAAAATTTGATCTCCAAGCACATTTTAATACAGAGATCACGCTGAACGATTCGGATCAACTGTTTAGACTTTGAAAATTACAAAATTGAATTGTTGTATGATGTTGTAACTTTTAAATATTGTAAGTGGATCCTCAATTAATTTATCTGTGATCATTTTTTTATTAAATTTTTTGTGTGTTCATTATGTAATGCAAACTCTCACCAGTAATATAAAAGGTCTCTCTTAGTCAAAACAGCACTCGTTGACCGCCTAATTTATTATTATTATTATTATATATATATATATATATATATATATATCCCTGTAAAGTCTGTTCTTCTTCATTATTGGAACTTTTTAAATGCAAGACTTGCATATATTTTTATTGTCCTCAGCAATACGATTTATATGATATAAGTATATGAAAATTGATTTCGCTTATCCTAACAAAATTGCCGATATTTGATCTAGTAGACGGTTTATCTTATTTTAAACGAGGAGGGATCCACTTACATCATGTTTTGATTATACAAAATTACACTCTTCATTTTTAAATTTCAAATAATCGATCCAAACCGTTCAACATGTTGGATATATTAAAATGTGCTTGCAGATCAAATTTCACATTTTTTTGAATTTTTTACTATTTATTAAGATGGGTACAAAAATTCAATGGTCAGAATACAACGATCTTGTAAAATACTTAATAAATAGAAAATAATTCAAAAAAAATGTAAAATTTGGTTTCCGAAAATATTTTAATATGGAGATCATATTGAATGGTTTTGATTAACTGTTTGGACTTTGAAGACTTTAAAAATAGATGATGTAATTTTGTGTCACCAAAAAATGATACAAGTGTATCCTTCTCATTTCACACGGCATGAATTTTAAAGTAAAAATAAATAAATGAATTTGTACTAAGTTTTAGAGAGACCAACTTTTTGTTAGCGCCCTTCTAAATACATCTGCCCTCAACAAAACCTAACAAATGAGTTTATTAATTAGTTCGGAATTAACCGATTAAAGAGAGTACCACCATTGAAATTACTTTACACATAACCATACAACCTCTGCCACGATATGGCTCTACTGAAAAAAAAATTACATGTGGAAGAAAAGGCAGATGCAATTGCAGCGCACTACATCCAACTACAAATTTCGAACATTTAAGAGGCAGAGCTGGCTCATCGTCGACCGTCCACGTACCCAAAAACCGCTTGATCGTCCGTTTAGTGATTCGGTTCTTACTGGCTTCCTACGCATTCAGGAAATGCGATGATATCTGGCCGTCCACGTGGCAGCTCGACATGACCCCATGTCCGAATTCGACGCACCTATCTCTCTCGCTGGTACAACCGTTCATTAAAAATGGGGCTAAAAAAACAAATTATTATTTCTTGTCTGTTAACAATAAGATCAATGCTTGGCGTGTCACATATGCGCCACCAGTAGTTCACGGTTCATATTTATATAATTGAAAAACATAGGAGAGCAAATTTTATAATGTTTCATCATTCAAGAGTTATAATAAGTATGTAATTTATTGCAATTTAGTACAGTTTAAGCACTATTTCTTAATAAACTCGACATCTTAATCAATCATCAATGGGGTACTCTTGGGTGCATTTAGTAATTGTAATCAGTGTCTCTTACATTGCATTTAGAAAATGGAACAAAACAATAAAAGTTTTTTTCACCAACAATTTTAATTTTTTTTTTCTATTCAACTGTAAATGGAAAAAGTTAACGAGTTGAAACACAGCTCTTGGAAAAGTAACCTTTAGAATTGTGATGCATTGAATTTGGATGTCCAAAGGTTTAAATGGTATTATTCTCATAAAAGAATCTTCCCAAAGAAGGTATTGACTAGTTAAGTACTTCGATCAATGTACAAAAGTTCGTGTTAAACAATTAATAATGTACGGTCAATTACTTCTCTGTCGACTTTATCTAATGCCCACTATACTTAATGTTCTTAAAAAAGATATGTTATGATCCTAATTCTTGTAAAACATGATAAAACAAGAAAATATTCAAAAACAAAATAACCCGTTTGAGGTATACAATATTAACGTATACTATATGCATATAGTAAATTTTTAATTTTTTATTCATTCAATTATACTGGCGGTACAAGGTAGTTTGAACTTTTAAAAAAAAATATAAATTTGAATGTAAACAAATCCGTCATTTTTATCCATGCCCACTAACCCCTACATTTCCCCAACTCTGCCCAGAAATCTGAAATTTCGTCAAAAATGCCCAAACCGGCCACTAAACCCGCGATTTCTAATTTTTATTAGAAACCGGCGGTCTAGTAGCCGGTTTCTAATAAAAATTAGAAACCGCGGGTTTAGTGGCCGGTCGCTCAAAAAAAATAATTTTATATATACGTGTGCACTGTTCCGAAATTTCCTCACAATTCATTTCATCAAATTTCACACTATCTCTCCTCACATTATCTGTTTCTCCCAGATTTCTCCTTTTCTGCCTGCTTTTGCAAGTAAGTCCCTATATATTATTTTATATTATTCAGTAGGCCAAAATAGTTGTAAATTGGTACCAATTGTTATAAGTTGTTATAAATTTATTAGAAATTGCTACCAATTTTATAAATTGTTTAGAAATTGTTTAAATTTATTAGAAATTGCTAGAAATTGGTATAAATTGTTAAAATTAATTAGAAATTGCTATAAATTGTTTAGGAATTGTTTTAATTCATTAGAAATTGGTACCAATTGTTATAAATTGTTAAAAAATTTTAGAAATTGGTATTAATTGTTAAAAATTGTTAAAATTTATTAGAAACTGTTAAAATTTATTAGAAATTGGTACCAATTGTTAGAAATTGTTAAAATTAATTAGAAATTGCTACCAATTGTTATAACTTCTTATAAATTTATTATAAATTGCTACCAATTGTTGACTATTGTTATAATTTATTAGAAATTGGTACTAGTTGTTATAAATTGCTACCGTTTATCAGAAATTGTTAAAATTTATTAGCAATTGTTATAAATTGCTACCAATTCATTAGAAATGTACCAATTTTGTTCCAATTGTTATAAATTGCTACCGTTTGTTAGAAATTGTTATAAATTGCTACCAATTGTTATAAATTGCTACCGTTTGTTAGAAATTGTTATAAATTGCTACCAATTCATTAGAAATGTTAAATTTTTTTTTATAAATTAGGTAGTTTAGTATAGTTTAGTATAGTTATAAATTAAGGTATAATTTGGGTATAAATTATGGTTTGTTATAAATTAGGATATAATTTAGTATAGGTATCGAACTTGATAAAATTTTGTATAATTTCGGATAGTTATATAACTTAGCCTAATTCGAAAATAATGAGTATAAAATAGTATAATTAGCTCATTTTAGCTCATTTTAACGCGTTTTTACACAATTTAAGTTTAGGATGGCTGGAGGTAGAGGTAGAGGACGGCCCAGACGTGCACCACAGGTTGAGGCGCCGATTGACACCACCAGTACCGAGCACTTCAGCCCTCTCTTATGGATGCCCCACCGCGAGCACAGGGTATCATTGGCTTCCGTTGAGGTATGCTAGTTTTTGTCCATATACGAAGTTTAAATTTTGTTGTATACATTATGTAATACTTTTGTTGGCTTTCAACGCAGGACGATTATCTGATGGAGGTCAATTTTTACGTCCCTCGGATGCAGTACTTCTCACAGATGGACCCATATCTCATCCGGCTGGGACTATATCAGATTGTGTCCATCCTGCGGGACACGACTCCCTCCATCAATGCATCTCTCATCGCAGGATTTGTTGAGCGATGGCGTCCCGAGACGCACACGTTCCATATGCCTTTCGGGGAGATGACTGTCACGTTGCAGGACGTGAGTGCCCTCTGGGGTTTGCCGATCAGGGGCATTCCCGTAGGCGGAGTATCTGACAGCAGAGACTTCGCCCATGACATCGATCAGTATTTGGGGGCAGATCCGACACAGCTACGGGCCGATAAGGGGAAGTCCAGTTATCACATGCAGAAGACAAAGTTGCGGCAGCACTTCAGTGCCGGTCTGACGGATGCCTCTAGTGATCTGGAGATTCGGAGGTAATAATAATAATAATAATTTATTTTTCATCTGTTAATTAACTTATGTAATTATAATACTAACCATCTTCTTTGTTTTTACAGATACACCCGGGGTTACGTGATGGACCTCTTCGGTACCGTTATGTTTCCTGATGCCAGCGGCGATGGCATCCCCATGATGTATTTGCGACTTCTGAGGGACTTTGATAACCCGCCGGCCTACAACTGGGGTGGAGCTGTGTTAGCTATGCTGTACCGTAGCCTCTGCACTGCTTGTCAGGTTAGTTATTATGTTGTTTGTTACTTAATTATTTCATCAATTAGTCAAATGAAAATACGACTTATAACCTCCGAAATACAGGTGAAGGCCAAACAGGTGTACGGGCCGGTTCTTTTGTTGCAGCATTGGTCATGGTCACGGCTACCGGTGGGCCGTCCTATGCCAAATAAGCCAGAGCCAGTTTGGGGACAGCCGCAAGATGATCAGGAGCGATGGCCGGTCTACGGCCACCGTTGGCATGGTATCCACCACTATCGGGATGAGGGGCACGGACGCACCGTAGGTATTAGGTTGGTGCGTTTACAGCTGAATAACCTGGACGAGTCGCAGGTGCAGTGGACACCATACGCAGATCTGTATGCGTCTGAGGAGTTGCCTCTTCGTTGTCTTGAGGAGCGTGACAGCTGGTGGTACCGAGGCCCGCTAGTCTGCTTCTGGATAGTGGAGCACCACTATCCAGATCGGGTACTTCGGCAGTACGGAGAGGAGCCATTGATCCCAGTGGAGCCGGCATTACCCAGGCAGGAGATCAGGAGACTGCACAAGTAAGAAATTTAATTAATTATCGATAACCTCTAAATTATCTGTTACATTTTCATTGCAACTTACATTTAATTGGCAGGATGTCGCACGCCGGCGCTATGGAAAGAAACTGGCGCCTCGAGTTACCAAATTATTACGTAGAGTCTGAGATTCCGGCTGAGCCTCAGATATATCAGATGCCTGATGAGATGACTCAGACCCCAGGATCTCATCTGCTGAGGTACAGGACTTGGTACTCCAGGGTTGGCGCGGCGTCATTATATCTGGTGGGCGATTATAGTGCATATCTCCGCCAGCCACTGCAAGAGGATCTATCAGGTCACCAGCCTACCGGACGTCGCTGGGCTCGCTGGGTAATTAATCCAACACCTTTATATTATATGTTCATTAAACGGTAATTACATAAATATGTTGACTAATATATGTTTTTTTGTTCAGATATTACTGCCGATTAAGGCCGCTGCGCATGCCATCAAGATGCTCGGGGTGAAGGGCTGGCGAAGAGTTGGATGGAGTCAGTTGAAAGATCATGGCCAACTCATTGAGGATGCCGGATCTGGTGGGCGTCTGATCAGCATGTTGCGCGACGCCGGAGAGAACATCGATTGGCGGGCAGTAGATCCCGACGAGCCAGATGCGCCAGCCGTATTCACTCGGGATATGCCATCTCCACCCCGTGTGGATGCAGAATGGGACTATTATCAGTGGGTGCTGTCTAATTCCGGCTGGACTGCCTACTATAACTCTGAGGGACGTCCAGTACAGCCACCGGTAAGTCGTATTTGTTATGAGTCGAGTTAGTTCAACTTTTGCCACTAATACAAAAATTTATATTATTATTTGATTTGCAGGGTCCAGCTAGCATGCCACCGCCGCCACCGCCGCCACCGCCATACGAATCTGCATCTTACGACCATATGGAGGATTATGGGGTGACTATCAGTTTCGATGAGATTGAGTCCCTATCACCTTCACAGCCGGAACGATACCCTACGGCGATGGCACACGATGGCGAGGCTAGCGGGTCACAGGCCCCTTCTGACTTTGCGGAGGGACTGGCAGACTCTATCTTCTCTACACCCCCGCCTCCTCCAGCTACTACTATGGGGGATGATGATCCGTGGGAGACAGGATCACGTCTCAGGAGAGAGGCAGAGGCTGCTGCTATTGCTGCAAGTGATGCGGTCTGGACGAGGCTGGGCGACAGACATAATAGAGGACATCCAGCCCAGCGATACTCCCCTTCTCCGTTTAGATGATGATAGGTTGTTACTTTTGTTGTTACTTTTTATCATTTTATGGTTGTATTATCTATCTCTGGGTATTTATTTATATTTCCTACTCTATCGTTTGTCATTTGGATCTGTTATGTTTGTCATTTGCATATCGTTTACATTTTGAGGCGAGTTCCTACTCTATCGTTTGATACTTACATTTATTGATAAAATTGATACTTAAAAACGATTCGTAACATATAACATCAAAATTCTAAAATTGATAATTCCGAGCGAATTTGAAATTAAAAGTACATCACGATCGCAAAATAATTATTACAGACATTGCAATATTACTACTTCTCAGAACTCGTACGGAAGGTACATGGAACAAAATCAACGTCTGAGTCTGGTTCGGTCGTAGCAGACGAAGAGACAGTCTTACATGTTTTTTTTTTGTTTTGACCTCGCCGGTAACAGTCACACGAGGCGGAGAGATAGTCCTACCTGTATTTTTCTTTGGAAACATTGGTTTTATTTTGATGTAAAGGCTTTCGGCAAAATCATCTTCATCATTGGCTTGGTGTTTAGGAAACACATTCTCCCATTTATCTTTGCCAGCACCTGACGATTGATTTGGTGTGTTTTTGCTCATCGTTTTTGCCTAAAGAAAAGCAACATAATAAACCAAAGATAATATAAATGAAGTTCTCAAAAAAGTTACAAGTTCATATAATAAGTTCTCAAAATAATAGTTCACAATCACTCTTATGTTCAACTATTTTTCCTGAAACGAAATCCACCTAACATTCGAGACCCAAATGATGGCTTCTTTGATGGCTTTGGTTGCGTATCAGATGGCGCTGCCTGGCTACTAGATGCCCTTGGTTGCCTAAAAGACGAGCTCCTTCTTTGTTGTACAGGAGCACTACTTGGCTCTACCTCCGCTCCAGATGGTGCTGCTTGGCTAACAGATGCTCGTTCTATCCTGAGAGATGATCGCCTTGGCTGCTCTACATGCGCACCCAATGGATCTGCTGCAGACATAAACGACCCTGCAGTACGTTCTATCCTGAGAGATGACCTTCTTGGTTGGACAACTGACGGCTCTGCATGGCTACCAGTGGCCTCTCCTGGCACTGAGAAGACATCTCCCATTGCCTCGGCATACATAATGGATGCATCCAACGAACTTGTGGTTCTGCTACGCCTTGACCCAGATGACCCCCCTGTAAGAATTCGCTCATTTTCTTCCGCAGCTGCTGCATTTTTTGCCTCTACATTTCATATATGTGTCAGTTAAATCATGAAATTATAACGATATATAGGATTTTGTGAGTGTTACGTACCTCTCCTACGTCGATCGGTAGTTGAACGGCGAGCAGTATGCCCCTTTTGGCGACCGCTCAATTTCGTCCCAAGTACTGACAAGATAGTTGACACTATACCAATCAGCAATAAACTGGTTCTCGTCCCAATTTCGTTTTCGACAAACTGCTAACACATGAACACACGGAATAGATGTTAGTTGGATACCTCTGCATGTGCACTCCATAGTTCTATTTGGCCCACGAGTCACAGTGTACTGGAACTCCCTATGAATAATGTCCATGGTGCCATCAGAGCGCTTGCAGACCGGAACATATTCATCAGGAGAGGAGACTTGGTATCTTCCTTCACCCTGCGTATACGGGACCAAAGTCATCCTTGTTGCTTTCTCCCATCTTTTTCTGAGCTTTTTTTCCACCCGTTCAGACCATTGCTTATTCGCATCGGCTAGTGCCATGGCTCGGGCCCTCCTCTGTACGAACCAGGCATTGCATTTGTAAAATGTTTCCTCAACAATCGCAGCTACAGGCAGTCTCCGGCTCTTCTGGAATACATGGTTCAATGACTCCGACCCGTTTGTTGTCATGATTCCGAAACGGAAACCTCCATCACATGTCTGGAAGATCTTATCATAATTAGACGACTCGAACGGGTCATCAGGCTTTTTCTTGCCATATTTTTTCAAATAAGCATTACACCTTGGATTTAGCTGCACAACATTAGGTAGGAAAATTATTAAAGAAAAGGACGAGAAATTATTAAAGAATTATGTAAGAAAATTTATAAAATGTACTTACCATAGCGAATTCTTCGAACATCTCCTTCAATCTCCTCGGCTTCTTCTTCTTAGCTCCTCGTCTGAACCTCTGGCCGTACCACTTGTCTCCTCCACAATTACTTACCAGGTTGGCTGCAATATGCTGTGAACAGAATCTGTGCTTAAAAAGTTCTTCTGACCATCCGTATTCTGGGTTAAGAGCAGCTCTAATTCCTAAGTGTTGATCCGATAGAACACATACAAAAGTGTTAACTCCAATCACTTCGTTCCGTAGCCACTGCAAAAAAAAACCCCATGTTGGACCAGACTCCTTCTCCACAATTGCAAATGCCAGAGGCAACAACTGGTTCTCGGCGTCATATGCGCAAGCTATCAGAAGCCTCCCTTCATAACGCCCAGACATGAAACATGCATCTATACTGATCACTGGTCTCAGGTATCGAAATGCTGCAATACATGGACCAAACGCCCAGGCTACTGCAACGAAGTGTTCAACACCTTGCATAATTGCACCTGTGCTTTCTCGGATTGGACTGGTTACAAACTTGTACTTTGAGCCGGGATTCTTATCGCATATACCTATTAGTAATTTTGGCAAGAAGCTGTATGAACCCTCCCAACTCCCGAATTGTCGTGCTATTGCAAGCTCACGACCTCTCCACAATCGGTTGTATCTCGGTTCACAGTTGTTGTATTTAACCCTCACACAGTTTGCGACTGATTGGATGCTCATAGCCGGGTCCTTTTTAATAGAATCCTCAATAATATCAGCAATAATGGACGCAGTAAGCATTGCATTGTCTGTCCTTGTGTGATCAGTCCTGCATGTGTGAGGATGGTTTTGCTCTGTGATAACCCATGCATCCCCGTCACCCGTTGGTTGAGCTCTGAGTTTGAAACTGCAATCTTTATCCTTACAAACCACAACCATTCGAGTCTTGTCGCTTTTTTGCCTTTCAACCTCCTGATTCTTATCAACGTGGTACTCGTTAATCTTCTTATTCAGATCAGCTTTGTTTCTAAAATATAGCCCGGCTGCCAGGTCACTACTGTACGTGATTCGGGCACCGAAAAATCCGATATCAGCTTCTTGAAAGCCAGATGTATCATTGAAGCATTCGAACGGGTGCGTGCTGGCCCTGCCATTAAATGGGTTGATACGAACTGATCCTTCTCCACCCCCCGAAGCACCATCTTCACGTAAACCCTCCAAGTGGTCCGAATCCCATTCTCCTTCATATTCATCCGCCGTTTCCAGTGTATATTCTGGAATTTCATTCATGTTTTCAAAATCTGACCCGGCACGCTCATCTGCTGGTACTGGTAACGGTCTGGGGTGAGGTGGTGATTTTCTTAGTGGTGATTGAGGTAATGGCAATGGAATTGTGTTATGGATTGGTGGTTCAGGGGTTGGCTCGAAATATGGACCAACGGGGGTGTATGGTTCGGCATATGCAGTAACGGGGTTGTATGGGCCCATGTCTGGTGGTGAGTGTGGTTGGAAACTTGGACCAGCTGGGGTGTATGGGTCCATAACTGGTTCTGGGTGTTGTTGGAAACTTGGACCAACAGTGGTGTATTGTTCTATGACTCGTTCTTGTCCATAGTTTGGCGCCACCGAATTTTGTCCCGAACTACTCCCACTTTCGTCTTTTTTAATTCTCTTCACGTACAGTTCCATAAAAGAAAACCCCTGCTCCTTAAACTTGTTGCACAATTGACTCCAAAAAGGATCATTATCTATCGGAACTTGGATATACATTGGTCCGTTCATGGCTCGGGTTGACAGCTTTAAGTCACATCGATTCGGGTTAAAACCCACACAATCATAAATTTGAGACTTCAAGCCCGAAAGGGAGGTACCCTCTTGAACAACAAAAGAATGCGATGGCGGTTTGGAGTAATATACTCCTTGTGGACCATGTAGAAACTTTCCATTATAATGTAATGTAACAAGCAACGCCATGACCAACAAACTACATTGTCGTAAATGATAAACATCTTTCAAGTAATCCATTTTTTATTCATAATCCACTGATAAATAATAATAAAAAAAATAAAACGTTACTGTACAATGTTTACTATACAGCGTTTACTGTACAAAAATTGCTGTTCAAATGTTACTGTAGACATAATACTATACAAATTACTGTACACAAATTACTGTTGACAGAATACTGTTGAAATTACTGTTGACAGAATACTGTAGAAATTACTGTACATACGTAGTGTACAAAAATACTGCAGGTACTGTACAAAAATAATACCGGTACTGTACAAAAATACTATACTTACTGTTCAAAAAAATACTGCAGATCACTGTAGATTCGCTTCTTCGCGTCGTTCTCTTTCTCTCATCTTTTCTTCTTCTCTAAAAATGGGGCTACTATACGTTTTGAGAGAAATCGGCTAATAAATAGCTCTGGCCGAAATTAAACATGGAAACCGGCCACTAAACCCGCGGTTTCTAATTTTTATTAGAAACCGGCGGTCTAGTAGCCGGTTTCTAATAAAAATTAGAAACCGCGGGTTTAGTGGCCGGTTTGGGCATTTTTGACGAAATTTCAGATTTCTGGGCAGAGTTGGGGAAATGTAGGAGTTAGTGGGCATGGATAAAAATGACGGTAAACAAATGATATTTTGGTAAACCGAATACATTTACATAATTATCATCGCAGATAATAAAATGGATTAAGAATTAAAAAAACTTTAGGAGCTATAAATTTAAAAATAAAAAGGGTGTAAAAGGAAAGAAAAGAAAAGAGAGAGAAGGGGGAGGGAACAGCTTTGCCATCAATGCACAAACGAATCCTTCCTATTTCTCGCTCCTCGGTCAAACCGCTCCCTCTCCCTCTAGTGTCTCTGTCTCTCTCTCTCTCTCTCCCTCAGAAGAAAGCGTTGGAATTAAAAATAATTACAGAATTTTTTCTCTTTTCCCGATAGAGGCAACTCATGATTTATGTCTGATCCTTGTCTCTATCTCTCTTTCTTCTCTCTCTCTATCGTATCAAATCTGTTCTTCTTCTCTGCTCTTTCTGTTCCTGGGGTTTCGAACTGAGTGAAAGAGAAACAAAAGAGAAGAGAGAGAAGAAGAGACCAATCATTGGCTTTCAAACCCTTTGCCAGGTTTGTGCTTCCTTGTTTTCTTTTCATTGTATATTATGTTTTAACCTTTTAAGGCGATATCTCAATTAATTGGCGTCATTCTTCTGATTTGGGGTTTCGTCTCTCTGTGCTGTGCTTATTGTTATTTTCGTGAAAACCTTTTGTTCTCGTATTCTTTAGCTGGATTCAGTGCTAAGCCGTATGGATTGTCGGCACTATTGAATGATACATAAAAGGTCGTCTTTCAAATCTATTTTTTCACTTAATCAACATAGACATACACAAAGAACGGGAGCTCTTCCTTCACTTTGTTTGGTTCAAGTTTTTTCTCTCTTTCTGATTTAGAACTCGGGGTCTCTGGGTCCGTGTTGTCTGGATTTGGTTGGAGTCAATATTAAATCTGCTAATTTCAGGTGTCCTGTTCATTTATTTCTTATCATTTTTTTTTGAATGTTTTGAATGTATTTTCTCCTTATGGCGTTTCAGCTTCTGCACAGTGAGTAAATATGATTATTTATGGATATTCCAATTTCTCTCCTTTTCTTTCTTAATTTAATACCTTCTTTCCTGAAATTTTGACAAACGACAGAAACCCAAAAAAAGAAAAAGAACAATTTTGACTGAACCGATGAAACAATAACAGTTCATTAAATTCTTCATACGTTATCCTTGAATCATTTATTATTTGAACTGAGTTGCCAAATAAAACTCTTGACCCATTCGTTGCAATTAATTCTGCAATAAGCATTTTGACCCATCTTTGTTTCGCAGGTTTGAACTGAAAAGTTGGTATTTTCTTCAAATCTGAGCTCAAAATTACCCCTCAAAATCCGGTATGAATAACCGGACAACAACTTTAGATGAATGGATGCAACCAAACCCGAGCCCAAGAACCCTATTTGCAAGTTTTTTAAATGATGATTTCGCCCCAAGAGCCTTACCTGATCCATTAACCCAAACCCGGACGGAGAATGAAATGGACATGAACACGTGTGAGGAACCTGCTTCGTCTGAAGAAGAGGCCCAGTCAAAGGAGGTTAATTTCCCTCAAGAGTTCTCCCTGCAACCACACTTGCATGCAGCTGGGTCTAGACCGTTGAACTCAAATGGAGGTTTGGCTGAGAGAATGGCAGCTAGGGCGGGATTCAATGTGCCGAAACTCAATACAAGCCGAGTCAACCAGGTAGCAAATGTGGTTGGGTCATCAACCGAGGGTAGGTCGCCTTATCTGACGATCCCACCTGGACTTAGCCCAACTACTCTGTTGGAATCACCGGTTTTTCTCTCTAACTTGGTACGTATCACATTCTTATCTTGATGTATTTGATATAATCAATATTTGATAAGGGTCTTTTTCTATGTTTGTCTGTATTGGGATTAATTTGTAGGCAACTTGTCATTAAGGTATAGAATTCTGAATTGACAGAAATGATTGAACTTATACATTTTTAAGTAAATCATAACCGGCATTGCTAGTTTTTATTTATTTGAATTGGAATAATTAAATTTTGTTCAATCTAGTAGGTAAGGTAAAGATTGTTTTTTTTTTTTTTTGGATGTAGGTGCAACCTTCTCCTACTACTGGGAAGTTACCTTTTTTGCAGAGTAATAACATGAATGCTAACCATTTTGGAGATGGGTCAGAATCATTTTCATTTAAAACTTATCTTAATCTGAAACCATCATCATCGTCCATCCCAGAAAAGAAGGTACTTTTTTTTTTCTTCAATTTTATGAATTTTGAGCTGTGCATTTTGCATGCAAAATTCTGCAGTTAGATTGGTTGCAAATTGCAAAAACACCATCTCTAAAAGGTTGAGAAATGTGCATCATCTTTAAACTACTTTTTGTTTTTTGATAAGAAGTGGAAAGATCCACTGATTTCATATTGAAACCATAGAGTTTATAGGATAAGGTACTTAAATCAAGTACCCATCCAATACATAACACCTAAAGATAACAAAATCTGAAAAACAAACCAGATAAGAAAACTACAAAATAACACGTCTTTGCTGATATCTAAACTAAGCTTCCAAAGATTAGAATTCACTAAACCACACCCTTAATAGTCCAAAAGATCCCAATTCATTGAGGCATCATCTTCAGCCTAGTCGTTTTCAGACGTTGGACTGCCATTTCCAAAATCCTGAGTTTCCTCGCTGCCCCCTTCCTGCGCTAGGGACAACAGGAGCCCCACAACCTGTACCGTGTCTGTGTTGCTTGCTGGGTCCTCCAGAATCTGATCTGGGAGATCCTTAACATCAGAGGGAAGTAAAAGGCTAAGTTTCAAATATGAGTTATTATTTTTGGCCTTACACCAAAATGAAGCTAAGGAAATTATCTGAGCACCAAGTGTTTTAAGAGAGACAGGACTAGTGGAATTAAAGCATACTCTATTTCTTTCTAGCCAGACAGTCCAAAGAACTGCCCTACGTAAAAGTTCAATTAACAATTTATCCTTAAGAGGAATAACTGCATCAATAAGCCATAAATCATCCAAACATTTAAAATCAAAATGAAAATTATTAAAAGAAGCTATCCAATCCCAAATTGATCTGATATAGGAGTAGGTTATAAAGAGATGATCTACTGTCTCTACATGACTGCAAAATACACAAGACATATCTCCTAACCAACCCTTAATTGCTAGATTAGCTTTAGTAAGGATTTTATTTCTTTTGACTAACCAGAGAAATTTTTTTATTTTTAGGGGAATGTGAGACTGCCAAATAGTTTGGTATTCCTTATTAGGGATACCACCATATTCCAACTATTTATAAAAGGAGTGCACCGTAAAGGTGTTATCCTTAGTCCATCTCCAAATTAACCTATCTACCAGATCTTCAGAAAGAGTAAAATGCATAAAAGCATGTTTGAGAGTCTGCCATTCAGACCTATAGATCCCAGTTAATTGCCTAGTAAAATGTAAATTTAAATTAGAATCAGAAAATACAGTTGCTACTGAAATGTATCTATCAGTAGCAATGGAAAATAAATTAGGATAGATATGTTGTAAAGCATGTTCTGAAAACCATCTATCTAACCAAAAAGCAGTAGATTTTCCATCCTCAATTTCTTTATTTAATCCCAAGTCAATAAGAGGATGATCCTTCAGAATTGCTCTCCAGAAGGGAGAACAGATAGAAGGATTAGTATTTAATTTATATTTACTACTAATGATGTCTTTCCACACCCCATGGACTAAATTATCATTAAACCTTATCCACCATTTAGCTAAGAGAGACCTATTCATCAATTTTAGATCAATAATACCCAATCCCCCCTGCTCTTTGCTTTTGCAAACAATCCCCCCCTGATCAATAAACTACTTTTTGTTAAAAAGAACAAACAAGATCTTAGTCGGTGGGGTATTCATTCAGGTCCTGTTTATTAGTTGCTTTTGTTGTTTTAGACTTTATGAAATGCTAGAACATTTCTTAATTTCTGGAACTCTTACGAGGTTGAGTTTATCTTGTTATCTGTAGCTGAACAATGTTGAAATTTTCATACCTTAGATGAGTAAATGCCACTTATTACCACCAAAACTATAGGTGAAAGAATAAATATATGACCTTCCTTATATCTGAGCTCACCTCATCACCCCCCATAGTCGATATAGCAGAACTTCTGCTGATTTTTTTTGCCGAAAAGGACTACGTATCTTTTCCTTGCGTCTTTTTAAAGTTTACTCGCCCCTCATAATAATTGTACCCTTCTCTTTTTTCCTTGTTCTTTTGGAAAAAACAAAACAGGATTCTTCAACATCATTTCCTGTTCAACCAGAAGATAAAACTACCACCACCAACAACAGGACTCAGGATGGCACCATTTCAAGCAATCGAGAGTTCAACTTTAATACTGGGTTTTCAAATAGTAAACCAACCCAAGTTGGTCCTGCTTCATCAACTGACAATGCTGACAACTCACCCCCGCCTGATGATCCACAAGATTTCGAATCCGACTTGAAAGGTGATAATCTGGGTGGCACACCTGCTGATGATGGTTACAACTGGAGAAAGTATGGTCAAAAACAAGTCAAAACCAGTGAATTCCCGCGCAGTTATTACAAATGTACCCACCTGAATTGTCCTGTAAAAAAGAAAGTTGAGAGGGCACATGACGGACAAGTGACTGAGATTATCTACAAGGGGACCCACAACCACCAGAAACCATCACCGAGCCGCCGATCTGGCATGCCTTTCTCTGATGGGTCTGAAAACTCTAATTTTCAACCAAGCCAACGCCCGAATCAATCTATTTGGGGCAATGGGCAGAATGGTAGTTCGCAGGAGGTGCAAGGTGAAGGCATGCAAGAGGTGAATGGAGCTGGTTCAGTGTCTATTCCAGCAGTGCCAGAGTTTGAACCGACCAATCAGGTGATACCAGGTAGCAACGGGGCCCGCTCAGAGGGACAGAATATTGGTTTGGTGGATATATCTTCTACTGTTTCAAATGAGGAGGATCAAGTGACTCATGGTGCTTCTTTTGATAATGAGGCAGAGGAAGATGACAGTCAAGAGACTGATTCGAAAAGAAGGTTTGTTTCCTGTATCAATTTTGGAAATTGATGGACTTAATCAAACATTGAACTGAATATAATGAAGAGGTCCAATGATCAAATTGAAGAGAAGAAAGAGGGGTCGATTCTCTTTTCACTAGACCCCTTAATCATCTTAATATCTTTTTGTGTACATTTTACCAAAAGAACCCTAATGTCATAAGATATCACAAAACATATACATGTATCAAATATAAATGTACCAAAAAATAAGCCAAAAGTGAACAAGCTCTCTATAACAAAAATAGATATTAATTGAGATTTGAGAAATTGAGTGTGATAACTTACAAGTCTTATCAACTTCTTTTATGTGAGAGTCATGTGGAATTTGTAGTATTTTTCTAAATTTTTAACAAATGGATACACATTGGGAGTTCACTTTATAAAGAAATCTGAGCTAGAAGAACAATGTGTCACCTTAATTATAACATGGCTTTCCTTCTATATGTTTCTACACAAATGAGAAGGTGCTGAGATGTTGATTTCTATTGGTGAATCGTTCCACCTTTCCCTCTCTTTATTTCTCCTTTTCCCCTTTTGTGTTTCTATCCTTCTTTACATCCCCAAAATAATAGGATGTATTCAAATATGAACAGGTTTAGATCATGCCAGCTTTCCTATATGCCCATTTGCACTACCAGGAAATGGAAGGGAAGATAATTACTATAAATAATTTTGTATAAATTCATTTATGAATAGAAATCACGTAATAAAAGAAAAGTTAGGAAAAGAAGGAAAACCATTGATACAGAAATGAGCAACTATTACAGTATGTCTATTTAAAAAACAAAATTAATCAGGAATACATAATATATGAAAATTGTTGATTTAAAGGGAACTTTGTAGTATTATTAACAAAAAATTCTAGATACAATCTAAGTATTGTTGATTTTAAAGGGAACTTTGTAGTATTATTAACAAACAATTCTACAATCTAAGTTTCCATGATACACCGATTAGGCTTAAGGAACCCTATATATATAATATATAGATACATGCATGATAAGTATGTCATAAATATTACAGCCCTTGCTATTACACAATTGTTTTTAATTTTGCTGGAGCTTATTTTCTGAAAAAATACTTTATCTGTATTTTTTGCATTAAAATATTAAAATATATGTATCTGTAGAATGTATTGTGTCCTAAGATTTTGGGATAATATGAACTACCTTACTCAGTATACAATATGATATTGTATCTATGCAACATAGAGGACATTATTATAATTGAATAAAATCAATGTTTTTAAGATTCCTGTATCTGGTTTTCAGGGACAGAGTTGATAAAATATCATTTGAATATCACAAGTGGTATTGAATTTTCAGCAATAATTTCTAAGGTCAGTTTAATCGAAAGTATATAAGATATGGTGCCAGAACGGAAGATATTAAAAAGATCGATGTATTTCAGAAATCAGCAAACCATTTTCTTTCTTTTTATTTGTTTGGGATAAGTTTGATAGTAGGTGTATATTTTGGTTAAGCACAGGTATTAAAGCCAGGAGAATACTGTTTGGTTGGTTTGTTACCTGACTGGTTATGTTGGGGCCAGGATCAAGCTCCAATTGTGGTATTTAGATGGATACTGTCTGGTTGGTACTTGACCAGTACCTTGGCAAATATCTTCTTTGTCGGTTTCTTATTGGCTCTTCAGGTGAACTATGGCAGAGATGGAACTCAATTTATTTTTTTTGTTTAATTTTCCAATTTTGTCTTAATTGAGGCTTTTTTATGGAAATGAAACCATCACGACTCCAATCGGGTTTCATTTCTAGCCTACCCCAACTTGTTTGGAACTTAAGACTTTGTTGTTGCTGTCTTAATTGAGGCTCGAAAATTAATACCGGTGTGGTCTGTTAGTATAAACCAAATTTTAACTTAATAATCTACCTGACATGCAGGAAGTTGGAGGCATGTGCGGTTGAGATAAATGCGGCATCAAGAGCAGTTCGGGAACCAAGGGTGGTGGTGCAAACAACCAGTGAGGTCGACATACTTGACGATGGCTATCGCTGGCGCAAGTATGGCCAGAAGGTTGTCAAAGGCAATCCAAATCCAAGGTATAGTTTTGCAATTCAACCCTGAATTTTTTCTCTGTTTCCAAATTAGTCATGCACTGTTGAAGACACCATAAGCAATTGAAAACATGAGGTAGTCCCTAATGTTACATCTGGTTGGTTAAAATTAATCTCCAGTTTGCCTGACAATTAGGTCAAACCATCAGATTATTTAACAGAAGTTTAAACATGACAATTCAGGAGTTATTACAAGTGCACGAACCCGGGCTGCTCGGTGCGCAAGCATGTGGAGAGGGCATCTCATGATCTCAAATCTGTCATCACGACTTACGAGGGTCGGCACAATCATGAGGTGCCAGCTGCCAGAAACAGCGGTGGCCATACCAGTGCTGCCACAGCAGCACCAGCTGCTGCCATGCCGCCGCAATCCAGTACGTTTAGCTGTCGACCAGATCTAGGTACAGATAGTCTAGGCCGGTTTAACCCAACCAGCCTTCCTCTTGGCCCATACGGTTTCCCTCCCAGAGACCAGCTGAGTCAGCTGAGCCAGTTCGGCCCAGGTGGAAACTTTTTCCGGATGGGACAGCCAGGCTTAACCGGCTTTCGGATGCCAGGTCCGGGACCCGTTCCACCCAACATGGCTAAAATGACAGGGATGCCGATGCTTCCACCCAACATGGCTACTTCTTACTTGGCGCATAATGGTCAAGGAATGGAGGGGAGGTTCGTGATGCCGAAAGGAGAGATGAAGGAAGAGAACATGAATGATAGTGGGTTTCGAGCTTCCAATGGGGGCTCAACTTCTTCTGCTGTTTATCAACAGATGATGAACAGGATGCATATGGGGCCTCAGATGTAAATAAATAGAAGTGATAGGATGATGTATGTTTATTAAAGAATGCTGATCCTTTTGTTAATTTTTGTCTTTTTTGACATTTCTAATAGAGAGAGAAAGAGAGGAGAGAGAGAGGTTTGGTTTTCTTGTTATTTACCCTTTTAATAGAAGCAGTGCAGGATATGTGTACTTAGTCTGCATCCTAAAAGAAAAGGAAAAAAAAAGTGATATTAGCCTGTTTTGAGTGTGTGATCTTCTGTTATTGATTGATGCCCTGAAGGATGATACATTAAATAATAGTTTCAGGAGTTCTTAGCCAACCCCAGTTAACACTGCTTGGATAATTCTTGGAGCAACATTGTCATCTTTCTTGATGCCCCTTCATGCTATAACTTTGGGACGATTTATCAGATGCAAAGAGAGTTGGACTCTGAAAGGGGAAAAAAAATGAAGGTATGGCCCAACTTCTCATTAATTTGCATCGAGAAAATTTCTTGTAATTTTCAGGTGAAACGTTAAATTTCATTTATCTCCATAACAAATAAGCTATCTGTTATAATGGAAAAATATGGACCATAAACAATAAACTTTTCGTAAGTCTGAGAACTGAGATCATCTCTATTTGACGAGGTTTCCATAACGAATCTAGTAAGCAATAATTTGTGGAACCAAACCAAAACTGACTTTATAACCGAGTTCCAAACAAAGGAATCAGGCGCACTATTTAAGTTACACTAAATTATAGCATATTATTAGCAAAGTTGACAAATGCCAAGTCAATGAACGACCAAACCAATTGCTACAAAAATGAAAAAGCAAATATTATTATGCCCCAGTGATTTTGACAGTATATGGAAATCATTATTTCCAATAATAAATGCAATTATAATGGCAAAAAACCTAATTAAACAGTCAACAGAATGATCATGAAGAAAGCAATGCGGTGCATCACAAAATTCAGGAAATCAGAAAAAGGCGCTTCTAAATAAATCCCGCACAAAAAAATTACCATTGGCACATATCATCTTAGAGACCCTCAAAAGATAAACAAAATGTATATCGGGGTGCCTATGAAAATTACATGCCATGTACCAGCAACAACTGTGACATATGAACTGACCCGTATTAGCATGATTCAGTGTGACATTTTCCAGAATTTTTTTTGAGATCTGTACCAGAATCAAAGCAAATAACTCAGTTTGCATGCATAGTCAAGGCACATTTGCAAGTACCTCGCAACAGATGACAAACTCGCTGAACACATCATAAAATCATACTGGTACCAATATTTAAAAAAAAAGTGTTCTGTTGAAGCCCAATAAGAATGTAGAGTAGGGTTAAAATGCCCCCAAAAAAGGTTATTTTTAGGTACCATAGTCTGAAAAGGTAACCACTTTCGTGCATGTATACAAAGCTAAATGTGGAAATCACATAAGAATCAGTTTCACTATGAATGCTAGTAACCATTATGCATTTTAGGTGATCAGAAATAATAACCTCTTGATCAACTTCGTCAAAATTACACATACCCACAAAAATATGAACTTCTCACCAGCTATCGCAATGTCACAACATAGGAGACTTGAGTCATACTTTGTTGCACTCGTAATACACAACTAATTAACTCATAAGATATAGTAAAGAATGATATATGGACATTGGATCGAGAAGACAAGCAGACTAATGTTTTGCTAAACTGCTTCAAAATTGGAACAAGAAAATATAAAATTGGAACTTGATTTTCTATATACGCTTGACCCTCTTATAGTAATGCAGTCAATATTGGGCCCTCTGTTTGAAAGACTTTTGGTCTAAATTTAATTGATTTCTCTACCATTCAATCTGTATTCGTAGCTATCTGGAGAAACTCTTGTTCCCTCTGATATATGGCCTTCCAGCGCTCTAGCTCCTCTCTATACAATAAGAACATGTTAGGATTTAAAGTAAATAAGAACGTAAATAAGAGCATATTCAAGAAGATTTATAAAGTAAATAAGAACGTATGTCTTGGAATGAAAAAGGTTCAACATTGAAATTAGCTGGTATGCAATCCATAGTAGAACCTAACAAGACCAAAATTGTTCCACCAAACTACTGGATAAAATAGGATGCTAGTAGACTAGCAGTACACCATTAGGGTTTCATGTCCATTTCACAGAAAACCCAAGTTGGGGAGAAAGCTATCATAATAAATAAAACTTGAACATCTACTTGAAAAAAAATGATAAAGAAAAATTAAACATGGAGTTGTTAATTGGGAACTACCAAAAATATGTTTACAAAAACAGAAGTTACTAACTGTAGGCATTGGCCAATATAATCGTAATAGAGAAGGCCGATGAGGCGGCGCTTGCCATCCCTCCCCCGACTCTTCCCCCGCTTCACCACAGGAAGTTGCTTTATCCCTTTTGCCTCCATTAACTCTTTTGCAGTAGTCAAATCTGTGTCTTGAAAACATGTTAGTAATCCACGCTCACTTCCTCGGTATTGAAATCCTCTAGTAAGACACGATGAAATCAAAGAATTCCCCTGCATGTATGGTTAATTGGATATTTGTAAAATGCTACATGTAAAGAAAGACCAGTGCCGCCTCAGCAACATGAGTGATTTCTTTCATTTATTAGGGTAGTAACATGTTCAAATAACATCCAACACCTGTCACCTTTCTAATGTTTGCAATGACATTTAACACTTCTCATAATTGCAAATAGCATTCCACATTACCTTTATTACTCACAAGAAACACAAACCAAAATAGAACTTAACAGTTGAAAGCTATGTTAACTCGAGAAAATGGCTACATTGCTGTTGAATTTTTTTCTTATTACCTTGACTCCACCACTACCAATGTTATCTACAGATATATAGCATCCAAATAACTAAACTTTTGTTTACATAAAAGTTAACAGCAGGTTTTTTTTTGTGTGGGGGGGGGGCTAGGTATTATGCAAATGTCTGGCAGATTATATAATGTTGGATTCAAAACATTGTGCTAATTGTAATGGCAGTAAAAGTGTTAGGTCAATCAATTGCAACCCACTGCCCTCCCCCCCATCCATGCACTATAAGCAAACTATCACAGAAAGGGAAATAAGACAATTACATCTGGTGTGGGGGGTTGCTCTACCCCATTAACGGAAGCCTCGCTAGGTGAGAAAAACCCATGTCGATGGATATCGCCAAATGTAACAATTCCTTCGAGATAATCTTCACCATCCACAACAAGAACACAGCTCTGATGTCTATCTTGCATTAATTTCACTGCCTCCTTTACAGAAATATTTGGTTTGACTTTTACATATATCTTAGACATTGCCTGGGACACCTGATAAAATGGAAGAGAAACGAAAAATCCTTTTAGAATGTAAGCATGAAACTTGTTATTTAAGTATGCAGAAGTTAATTTTCTGACCTTAAGGTCATCCAATAGCAGTTCTTCATCGTTAGCCTCACAATGTAGAATGTCAGATTGTGCAATGGCAAGTTCTAGATCGTCTCCACCATTAACCTTTACTAATTCGCCATCTTTATCTTCAAGAGATATAACAGAATAACCATGTCTGGAGGACCCAGTCTCGAATAATTTCCCACCCTTGTGCCGATTAGTCACAGATGGGACCCATATTGCTAAACCAACTGCCCCCTATTACCACAAGTGCACAGAAGAAAAAAAAGTAAAAACAAGCAAGAATAATAATATCTTGATTAACATTCGAGTTTGACATATATGATGCATTGTTACCATCAGGGGCAGTAAAATACGGTAATCCTTGGTGAGCTCGAAGAGAAGTAATACTGAGGTTAACGGAACCGAACAAACGGAAGCCAAAGTCGCTGCCATTCCCACCTGTATGTTTTGGTATAATAGCTATGGTAAATATTTTATAATATATGATTATAAGGGCATAAATTAAATTTAGAATATTCAGCAGGCTCTTATGCAAGGATATGTTATATACAGACAAAAAAGGTTGCAAACTTATATGGCAAACGTGACAACTGGCTCAACACTCATTGAAATCCAAAAAGAAAATAATAATAATAATTTGAGGTATGTACTACATGATTTAGATAGGTCGTGCATCAAATTTGATTTGATTCAATTTGAAAATGAATTGATCATCAATCAAGTGACTTGAAAAATCAACAGTTCAGTTTTGTCAGCATTTGATTTGGTGCTTAAATGATTCTGAAATTGAACCCAATTTAATACACAATCAATCTAGATTATATAAACACATTTAAAACTTCAGGCTCCTTGGGTAAATTTAAAAAAGTTGCTAGAATAGCATAGTTGGAAGAGTGCGGTAGAAGCGTGGTAGTTGGAAAAGTGATGGAAGAGTGCTAGTGTGTTCGATAACCAAAAGTAAAATAGCACTGAGAAAAGTAAATTGATGATATTCTAGCACTATTCTAGTGCTATTCTGAGTAGTAAAATAATGATATTCTAGCACTATTCCATCCTTTCCTTAGAATAGCAAAATGATGATATTCTAGCTTTGTGTTTGGTAACAATATTTGTACAGAATTGCACTGTTATTTGGTTAGTGCTAAAATAGAGGGTTGCCAAATGACCCATCAGTCATTACGGCTCTCAAATAAATTTGGTTGTCAATAACGGAAGGGTATTGACAACATTTTTTTTTGACAATGTCAACAGCTGACAAAGTTGTTGTCAAAATAAAAAAAGATAGTAAAATTGTAGATATGTTTCCATAGTCTAGATAGGCTGTGTATTAAATTTGATGCAATTTGGGAATCGTCTAGCAATTGCCCAAGTGCGGCTCAAACCGAACCATAATTTTTCAAGTCACTTGATGGATCATGAACAAATTACAAATTGCACCAGATAACAATTTATCTAAACTATAAAGAAGATATCTGTTATTTTACTTTTTGATTTTCATAACCGCTTGATTACTTGTGGCAGTTGCAATATAACCTATCCAATCAATGATATTACTACCCTTTATGTAATGTTGTAAGCTATATCAGTCAAGAACAGGCACCATATACTAATTCAGCCATTTTCTCCTCTTGTTATATTCCCAAGTATTATACCATTTCATCAGTTAGCAAATAAATACATCATGATTTAGTTAAATGCAACTATCCATGAGGGCGATATGGTGATTTTCCTCTTAATAGTGATCTAAAACTATATAAGAATGGATCAAGCAACATATTCTTGGATGCATTCGAGAGACTTCTAATTTTCTACCAACTTACGAGTGCATAAGCTTGTGGCTGTGCAACAGCACTGTTACCAGGTATAGCCGTGTTAATAATGTGTGCAGCAGAGCCACCAAAAACTGCCCCGATAGCAGCTCCAATCATTAAACTGGGAGCATAAAGACCACCAACAAGACCTGAACCCTTGCAAAGTGCAGTTGCAACAACTTTGGCTGCTGCAAGTTGAGCTACGAGCCAGATTCCAGGAGCAGAAGCACCTTTTCCAGTATGTAAGATTTCTTCTACATTGGTGAAACCCCAGTATAGTACGCCTGGATACTTTAAGGCTATTAAACCAGCACCTAGACCACCAAGAGCTGGGCACACCACAGCTGGTAGATTGAATTTTTTCTTTATGTGGTCAAAGAACTTTGTGAACCAGATAACTAGCCGGGTAAAAACCACGCTTACAGCCCCACATAACATGCCTAGGATGAGATAAAGGGGTAACTCTGCAAGGTAAAAAGAGGGATATCATGATAAATTGAAAATAAACTCGGGATAAAAGTGGAGGGAAGAAAAAAATTAAAGAACAAAAATACAGCATCAAGCTATCAACCATTGTTATTTTTGACAACAGAAAATATGTTTGGCGCAACATTTCTTTCTTTCCATTTTTGTTGCAAATCCAAAATTAATATATTGAACTTATCAGGGCTTGTTCAGTATCAACAATCGGGTGTTATACTTATACCTGCCTCAACCAATCAGAGGGTATGGGTTGCCTTACCAGGTACTGGAATCTTACTATCAAAAGCAGTAAAGGTGCACAAAAGTTCATTCTATGACACTTGTCTTCTACCATTAATTGCTCATATTTTCCCTTTTTCATTCTTTCCTAATATGTAATTTGTTTAATTCTTAGCTTCTTTGTTTTCCCTTTATTATTTATCAGGCAAACTGCGAACCACTGCAAAACCATACTTTAGTGGTACCCACAAAAATGACTAGTAGAGCAATCCGCGTTTGTTCCAACTCTTTAAAGCCCCCCCCCCCCCCCCCCCCCCCCCCCCTATTTAGAATTCCATATTCAATTAGTAATTACTACGTTAACATAAAGAAGTGTGTCAGAATGAGATCAATACCGGCAGCAGATTTGAGTTCATACGTCGGGACAATAAATGCCGGCTTCTCTCCTAGCAGTACATTTGATACAGTAGATGAAATAACAGATGCCAAAATAATCATAGCAGTTGTAAATGGAGGTGAATTCTCTGCTTGAAGTGGCCTCAACACTGTCTCTATTGCAAAGAAGCATCCAGCAACAGCCGCATTAAAACCTAAGACAAAAGTAGATAAACTGAACAAATTATTAAATTGAAATTTGAAAGAAGACCTTCCTGCATTACAATTGTCATAAACCAACTTAGAATGATGACATCATTCTCTGCTTGAAGTGACTTGTACACATTTAAAAGTACGAACTACTCTAGTAAATAATGAAGAGAAAGTATATTTTTTTGTTATTTTATAGACAATCTAGGGACTCAATATCAAAAGGCTCGAATAATGAATAGCATTGCATCAACTTCTAGCTAACAAAAGTACCTGAAGCAATTCCAGCAGCTGCACCAGCTGCAAGCAGAGCAATCCTTCTCTCTCTGTTATTCTCCATCATTTCAGAGCAACCATTTGCACAGGATTTGCCAATATCAACACTGGGCCCCTCTGGCCCAAGCGAACAGCCAGTTCCTAGAGTAACTGCTGCCTGAACTGCTTTAATTGTAGGAAATACTGCTGCGAGAATATCAAGGGTTTTTCTCTGCGAGTTCCTCATCTGTCTTATTTGCTCAAAAATCTCAAGGAGGCCATGCATCATGCCAACTATAACCCCACCTGTCACAGGGACGAGTAAAATACGGTGCCAGGTATCAGCAAGTCGTTGGAGACGGAGCCAGGCTGCCCCTTCGTTTGGCGTGCCAGCCCAAGCCCATTCATGTATGACATGTACCTAGCAGAATAACAAACAACGGCTTTGGTCTATCATGGGAAGTCATGAATCACAGAATGGCATTTTTTGCACAGTGATAGATCGTGGAAAAGAAATAGTCAAAAGAATTACTACTAATTTGCAATATGTCAAACAACTTCTAAGAAAATTTTATCAATAATTTCTTCAATTCCATAATCTATTTCCTAGGATAGTTTTTGATATTTCAGACCGACATAGAAGCTGCTTATATACTATAATATGAACATAATCTTCTAGTACAAGTTGAAAATTGACATTTGAACTCTTTCGAAACTTTTGGCCATACCAAAGAAAAAATAGGTGCTTTAACTTTGCCTATTGCAATTATTACTAATTTGCATAATCACCTGATAAAAGTGCCAAAGGAATGTGGGAAACTGAACCCACTGATACAATTAAAGTTGCGTAATTTTCAATTTGATGTGACCTTAGTTTAGTGGTGTATATTTATTTAGGGTATCCTACACTACATAAAAGTTTTCTGGTAAATGGAGGAAACAAAATCAGTATAATAGAAAGACGAAACAAGACTTGCTAATTTACAATTTTCAATAAGGACGAAACCACTTCAAAGACCAGAGAAAACCAAAGTAGAAGGGTCAAATAACAATAGCATTCTACCAGTACTAAAATTCAGCGATTAATTAATTACTTCCTTCGTGCAGCACTCGGTCAACGCGAGTCTGTAAACCGATCCCACAAAGTTTTTACTATAGACAAAAAAGAAGCAATTACTTTAGAAAGCAACAGATCCAGATAGGACATTAATGTTAAAAAGGCAGATGAATGAAAATCCAACCCCACGATTAAAGGCAGCGACGCATACACCAGTGGCAAGGCCAAGCAAGCATCCTATGAGCAGCAGAGCCCACTCAGGCGGCGCCCCATCCGCCAGTTCATCCCTCACCACGCTACGTGGCGACCCCGCAGTAACATTAGGTTCCAATCGAGAAGACTCCACATGAAGGCTCCGGCGCGTCAATCCTCCTGACGATAGTCTTAGTACCGTACGTGGAGTGCCCGCATTGGCCTCGGCAACCGGCTCAGGTGATGTCTGTCTATCCACGTGGAGCCGTGAAAGGAGCCCACGGGGCGTGCCCAAATTAGTGGAATTCGCCACCTGCGGCTGTGAAGTGGATGGAGAAGGGGAGAGAGAGGACGAGGATGACAATGGATCGGATCTGAGGAGGGATCTTCGTTCGTCTTCTTCAGGAAACAGATCCGAACCCGACATGAGGCAAGATACGTGAGGTGGGAGGTGGGAGAGAGTCTAGGATTCTTCTCGCATTCTGTGTTAGAAGAATTTGACTTCAGATTACTGCTACTTGTTAGAAAGTCGTCACTTGTGATCTCTCTGTTGCGCACGGATAAAGCCGCGAACATGGGCGCTGAGCCGCTGACTAACTGAAATTTTAAATTGACCACCTTAAACCGGCGAAGGTTAGAGTGCGTATCCTCTGAGATATTCAACTTTTGCGTGATCGACGTGTACGGTTCCTATTCGGGGAAAGCGCAGTGGGCCAGTATTATTATGTTTTGAGATTTGTGCAGTGCGTATTTGAACGCTTGACATTTTTAGCGAAAACACTCAAAGTTTGAGATGTCTCAGAGTATGCAAACTCCGAAGGAGGGTGTCAATGGGAGATTCCTCCGCATTAACTCAAAAGAGAATATTTTTGATTTAATGCATCATCCCATCCGATTTGTTTTAAAGTCGGTGCGAATGAGATCCGTACTAATATTAAAGGATTTCTGTGTTACAATCAGACAGTTAGATTATCTCCGTTTAAAATTAGACGACCGAGATGCATTAACTCAAAAAAATTTCTATTAAGTTAATGCAGAAGATACGTGTTCGTGTCAATGACACCTTTTTATCCATCCAATTTGATCTGAATATGCATATTCAATAAGACGGTTACAATAATATATTTTTTTCATAAATTTATTAGATATGAAAACATGATTTTTTTATGATTTTTTTTTATTATCTAAACGATAAAGTTTATCCGTTACTCAATTGGCAAATTATAAAAAAAAAATTATATAGTATATATTATTAAGTAATGAATATTAATTCTTCTACTATTATTGATAGTTGTATTACACATTTACACTTAATTAACTATTAAAATATGTAAATAAATTACAACAAATTTCAATAAAATTTAAATCTTTAAAACACATATATGTGTGAAATAAATTTAATATTTTATTTAGTAAATAATAAAAATAATTATTATATTAGTATTATCCGTTATTTATCTGCTATAATTTCGTTATTCAACAACTATAACAGATAAGAGTAGAATATGAATAAGAAAATTCGTGATGGATAAAGATATAATATAGCTTTGTAACGGGTACAGATACGAAAATATTTCCATCCGACTCTTATTGACCCTTATTGTAGCGTCGACACCCCTAGCGAAGGTTCCCATATGTTGCCATATGGTTTGCAACTTCGCACTGCAGCACAACTATGGATCTATGGCACGGTGACACCCCGTCCGAGTCAAATGCCAAGTATGCAACGCATCACATCATCGTGTCATGATTATTTAGGAGGTTTTTGGATGATCATATGAAGAACATAAGAAAGATCCAAAATCTAACATGCATTCAAACAATATTTTTGAGACTATTTGAAAATAAAAATTATTCAGAATAATAATGTGTATTCAAATAATATTTTTATTATTGAGAATAGTTACAATAACTATTATTAGTCTATGGACATGTCTAAACACAAAAAATAAAAATAAATAACTGTTATTTTATATTTCTCATAAATGTTGGAATAACTACTATTTAAAAATGTGAAGAGTAAAAAAAAATATTTTCTTCATGTATTTCTTCCAACATAGTCTCAAAATAATAATGAAGTTATCTATCTTTTATCTTAATTAACATATTGTTAACACTATTTTTTTTTCAATTACAACTATTTACTATTCTAAATGTACAATCCAAACAACATATTTACTAATATAAATAACAATATTTTCACACAAATATGAAAATTACTATTTCTTTTTTCTATTCTCATATGCTAATCTCAAATTTGATATTTCTAGCTTCCATTTAAACATACATTATACATAGTCATATTATAATCACAACCATGATAGCTTAATACGAGTGTTCGCATCCGTATATGTTATATGTGAGCTCTCCCATAAAATTAATGATCAGAATTATATCTTAGTTTGTTTAAACAATATCAAATTTACTGATTTGAACCGTCAGTATCGTCTGTGTAACACCAGTTCATAATAACATATCTGCTATCATGATTACATAATAGGATTTTTCGGTTGGACGAGACAGAAGAACTATGATAGAATTGTATTGAAAATTTGAAATAGATGCCGATTGTCGAACGGTAATAAAATTAAATTGAGTAGAATTATATAATTGTACTGAAAATTGTGTTTTGCTTAGGATCGATGATACGTATTAATAAAGATTGAAACCTTGGTACTACTCCTAGATCTCGGAGTTTAGTATCTAGTTGAGGATGTCGGATGTACTGCTGAGACCTATTATGACACTGAATTTTTCTGGACAGTCTTTATTTTTTGTTTACTTTTTCTTTTTGATATTGTATGTTTCTTTTATATAATGGAAGGACTTTTGTCTATTTTTCAAAAAAAAAAATTCAGAACGGTAATAAATTTAAATTTAGTAGAGTAGAACGGTTTTTTTTTTTTTTTTTGAGAATAATAGTAGAATAGAACGGTACCGAACAAAATAGACAAATTTAATGGAGAGGTGAAATTATGGAATCGGCTCTTTTCTATAAAGGACTGAAGGAGTGGAAAAGGCACAATTCTACGAGTTGAATTTTCGAAACAAAATTGCACTCTATTTCATTTGCAGACAAGAATAGAATAGTGTAGAATTGATAAAATTTTCTAAATAACAGAATTCTTAGTTTCCTCTTCAATTCCACATATTTGCCGAACAACCAAATAGAAATTGAAGGATTGTAAAGTTATTATTTGATTATTAATTTGTCTCACAACTTACTACATGTTGTAGAATATACTCCTTTTCCTGTTGTATACAATTCATTCAACCAGCTCCTGTTGGAATTCATTATTTAAAGTCAATTATTATAATAAGGAATAAAGTTAATTTAAATCACCTGATCTAAAAATGAATAGCTAGAATATAAGTTTTCATCTGCTTTGTAATTAAAAAAGTTTTTATATTTTTCTTTTCTAATCTTCACGTAAATATGTAACTGATTTGTATGTACTCTTTTTAAATTGTCGTATAAGGCTTTTTGCTAACTACTAGAGAAAATAATACTAGCTATACAAATACGACTCGAATTGCGTCTTAGAAATAATATTGTTTACCGGCTTTTCATTATTTCATACTCCAATTCAAACATTTAATGCATAAATTTTGCGTTTGGATGAGTGAAGAATATTCACTAATCCAAATTAACACTATTTCAAGCTACTATTCTACGTTTGGATGTGTTTGGATTAGCAAATATACACTGTTCTTTATTTGTCTTTTGTGAATTTTCTCACTATTCTAGTAATCTAACAAAATGTTGAATTAGCTACTATTTTCAAAATTAAAATTAGCTCTATTCTTACTTTATTCCTTAATTCATTACTAGTGAATTACACAAAATATTCTTATTAGCTTTAAAATTATTGCAATGTTATACTTATCCTCAATATCCTTTCTCTACGAATAATCGAATATATCTTCCCCAGGAATTTAGTCAAACTTTCCGAAAAAATGAGTAGGCAATTAATTAAGTTTAAATAAGTGAGTGTCTGTGTTCTCTGTGGTTGAACTAAGCTTATAGAGTAAATTTCGCTGAATGCCACTAAATTTTGTCTTTTGTTATGAATTAAGTACTCAAGTTTGATTTGTTTTTTTGTAGCTATTGCACTTTTTATTTGTTTTAATATATGAAATCACTCTATAATTTTTCAGTCCAAAATATTAACGGAATATGTTTATTTTGTCTAAAATTTTAACGGAATATATTCATTCCGTCCAAAATACTAATGGAAAAGTTATATATTATTAATTTTTTGGATGAAAATATTATAGAGTGACTTAATTGGAACAATTTACAAATTAAACTTGAATGATCAATTCGTGACAAAGGACAAAATATAATGACATAAGGCAAAATTTACCCAATCTTATATTCTTTGGAGCTTAAATAATGATAATAAAAATTCAAGGCATTAAGACATTTACGTCGATAACTGTCAAGATATATTTTGACTTTGGTTAAATTACATAGTGATAATTATAATTAATTTGAAATGAAATAGATGAGTATTTATTTGGAATTTCGATTCCAATAAGTATACACTATATCTGAAAAAATAGTGTTTATTCTGCATGCCAATTTATATAGGCGGAAGATCCGCGCGAAGTACTTGGATGTGGAAGGGGGTACTTGTGCTGAAGGAATAGTTGGGATGTTTGGAATTTACTTCTCTCTCTTTTTTTTTTTTACCATTTTTTGTTGCTAATTTCAACTTATGATGTCTTGTTGCCGAAATTTTTTTAGTCACCATCTTAGTATTTCAAAATTCTGATTTTATCATTATTTTGTCAAAAATTTCAATCTGATCATTTACGCAGATTTAATTTGCGCATAACTAAAAAGTTCCACGCACATTGGATCTGCATGGAACTTATTTATTTTTTGAAAAATGAGTGGAATCAACTTGTAACGCCACGACATTTAGATAATGGACTAAATTAGACTATTAAATTAATTAAAAAACTCAAACAAGATTTAATCTATTAAGTTAACAAAAATATAATTTAATTAAATAAGAGGCCCAAGCCAAATTAATTAAAAATCTAGCGCACAATTTCAAGGCCAACTTCCTAATTAATTCCCTAAACCTAATGACCCCCTATTTAAACCATGTTTCCTCCCACTGCCGACACTCTCTTGCAGACAAAGAAAAAATAAAATAACAAAGTCAATCCCCAAAACTCCCACCGTCACCCCCAGGTACTCATTCATTTCAAATAGATTAAATTATCATTCTTTAAGTTAGTAATAGATTAATCACACACACAAAGAACTAAGCCACGTTATTCTTCTTGTACTATTTTTAATTTAGCTTATTTTATTGTTCTTTTTCTTTTTCAGGTTTCTTCCTTTTCTTTTGCTGTTGTTTATTTATTTTTATTTTACCTTTATTTTTAATCCGACCTATAATCAGTGCAAGACACCTACACGGGTCATGTTACAATGACAACCCCAAAAGGAACCTTAGATGTTCCGATGGTTAAAGTAACGATAAATTTTGAATCTCATACAATGATTCTATTAAATTCGCTCTCGCAATTCTATTCTTCTTACGTTAATAAAAACAATCATTAATGTTATAAGTATACATACATGATATAATGAATTCCTTTTATTATTTAAAATTAATTTCTACAAGTCATAAGATTCAAACAAATATGTGAAGTTGGAAATATTGTTATTACTGGAATTCATGTTCATCGCAAATAATACCTCCTTTTAATAATTTATTTTCCATATTTTCAATAAATATTTGGACGCCTTCTGTCTGTTAAATGATTTCCTTACTTAGATATTTCAACTTATATTGATACATACATGTAATGAGATGTATTTCCAAATTTGTCACACGATTCAAGAGTCCAAGAGTTTTATTAGTAAGCAAATATTTATACATAAATAATAAAATTTCATTCTAGACTAATCAGTAAAGCAAAATATTGTGTTTTAATTTACTGTCTCAACAGAATTTAATAGAGGTCCAGTACTTAATAATTCACTTAAATTAATATAGTTAGGCCTCCTATATTTTATAATACTATTAAAATATTAAAATCTTATTTGTTCATTTAGTTTCATTGGTTCTTGTCTCAGCCGAAGTCAGTATATTAGTTTAGTTAGTACGTCTTCAATATATTAAACTGATAGAAATAAGCTTCCAGCATTGAATAAGTCTTTCTTGGTTTCTTTTTATTATTACTTATTAAATATTTCATTTCCTACATGAATCGGTTATTCTTTTGTTAATACTTGGATTAAATTGTTTGATTTTTTTGGAATTCTAATAACCCCTTTACTATGTTTCTACTCTCTACTAGAGATTTTAATGAATATTTGTTCGGTTATAGCATCCAGCACCTTTTTACACTTATTGATTCTTTATCCAATTAATTAATCACGTAACCAGAATTCAAGTAAATTTATAAGCAGTAATTAAAGAACTCTAGAATCTTTAATACGATGTACTAACTTAGGAGTAATGTATATATGCCGGTTAGGTTCGAATTCTGGAGTTTTAGAAGATCGCGAGATGTTTAACAATTTCCCTACGACAACAGGTGCAGATTTTCTAGACCTTATAAAACTATTTTACTTGTTTCTTGTTATTTAATTATTTACTACTATGTCATTAGTTGAATTTATGCATGTTGTTTTCGAACCATTCGTATGACCAAGTAGACCATAAATAAATTGCATGAAATGATATGATTCATACTTTGACCAAAGAACTTGCATGAATTGCATATGTTGAGCATGGTATGGATTTTTGTGATTGAATGATTGTACGCGAAATGAACGAATATTGGAACTGAACATTGGGTCCGGTGTTCGACTAGACCCCTCGTTAACGTGACTGTAGGCGAAAGCGATCCTGTCACGGATGTGATTGTAGGCTGACGCGGTCCTGTCGCTTACGTGATTGTAGGCGAAAGCGGTCCTGTCACGTACGCGATTGTAGGCAGAAGCGGTCCTATCACCGCCAAGACCTAGCGGCATATGAATTCACTGTCTAGTGAGGCACACGAAATGGATTAAAGGAATTTTGAAAATAAATGAGAATCACAAGTAAAGATAGGATATGCATTGCATTAGAATAAGCATACACATTTTTATTTCATTTGTTCATATTTGTGAGAAAAAGTAAGAGTTTTATAAGCTCTAGGCTGGAACTAAATCCCGCACTGAGAGAAGGTTCGATCTCTCACCCGTTTCACTTTTACGTGGGTTCCAGGTAACGAAGAGGAATGATTCGAGCAGGTACAAGAGTGAGACTAAGTGGGAAGATATGAATAATGATGAATTGCCACATATTGTTTAGTTTTGCTTTTTAAGATTCAATAATTGATACATTGAGTCGGCATGGCAGTGTTTGTGTACTAGCCATGTCGGCCGTGATCGTTTGTGCAACTCTTTTGTTTTATAAAATAAATGTGGCTTTATTTATATTGTTATTGATAATATATGTGATGTGTGTACGCCTTACGTAAAAATACGTGGCTGGTTGTCTCGGAGTGTGACACAACTTTTGTTTTAAAAAAATGGTTAATTTTAAGATAGAATCGGTACAAGATGTAAAGCATCGGCGTTATATTCATATTTTGCAACAAAACATAAATAAACCACTGTCGAAATTAACAATGGTATAAAATATTAACTCATCGTCAATATTTTTGCAATGAAATATCGATGCATTATTTCTAAATTTTAAACAACCATAACTTTTGGTAGAAAATTCCGATTTGAGTGTTTGACCACAATTCAGAAAGCTCGTGAACAGACGTAGTTTATCGTACCCCGAGCATAGCCCCGGGACATTGGAAAAAATCAGAATGACAAAAAATGTCATTTATTATATATTTTTCTTTTATTTCGACCATAACCGCTCCGTTATTATTCATCAAGATATTTAATTTAACAATAACCAACCTCCTAAAATTAAGTACTAATTTTTCCATTTTATTTCTGTCTTTCTATACAGGGGAGTGCTCTTTTAAGGTCACAATTTCTAATATTCAGGGCAAAGAGATTTTTGTTTTCTTAATGTCCGTTTTACCCCTTAATAAATACTGTCTTGTTTTGTTTGTTATTAAATTCTTACTATTAATTGAAAAGTTAGTATATTTGGTAATATCTCTTGTGCGCATTCTAACAGAAACTTTTAGTCTATTTAAGAGGTGATATTTAGAAATATGAGATTTTATGTGCCTACATTCAAGTTTTTCATTAGTCATATTCTTCAGAAATAATTTGTTCACTGATCAATTTCCTCTGTTAATGAATCATAATAAGTATTAAGATTAGTAAAGCATAATTGACACACAAATTAGTCAAATCTCAATCCTCTAAGAAACAAACAAAAAAATGGAATAAAACTGGAAACAGTAATTAGTTGGGAAAAAAAAGATGAATTAATGCTTATAAGGTGTGGACTAACTAACACTGTTTTGGAAGTAAAATGGTTTTATTGAGAAGCTTTATCTTAATTAATAGAGAAAGGTTCAAATGCCTCATGTATTTTTTGAGAGAAATATTTCATGTTTTTTTGTGTCTCATCATGCTTCACATTTTATATATTAATTTTCAAATTCCAAAGAGTCATTCAAACCTCTCAACATGATATCTACATTAGAATATATTTGGAGAACAATTGTATATTTTTTGGATATCTTTTACTATTTTTTTAGATAGATACAAAATCTCTATTTTTGGATGGTCCATCATAAACAATGGTTTTGTACCTATCTAAAAAAAATAGTAAACAAAAATAAAAAAAAGTTGGTCTCCAAGAATATTTTAATATGGAGATCATGTTGAACGGTTCGAATCGGGTTTTTCAATTTTGAAAAACTAAGATATAGAATGTGAGACACGATGAGACATAGAAAACACGAGGCATTTGAACTCTCCTCTAATTAATTAGTGCCGTCAAACAAATGTAGCTCCACATATAGAAAACATGAGGCATTAGAACCCTCCCCTAATTAATAAGTGTCGTCAAACAAATGTAGCTCCACATATAGACATAAGGCCTATTTTTATGCTTAAATCTATTATAAGTTCCATTTTAATTCAATTTTTTGTTTGTTTCTTATAGGGTTTTGATTTTGACTAATTCATGTGTCAATTCTCATAAGAATTGGTTTCGTGCTCCATTTCTCATTGATTTATTTTTAGTGCCTTGTTCGTATTACTTGTTATGATTTACTTAAAGTGACAGATGAATTCATTAAACCAATTATTTTTGTAGAGATGGAGAATGAGAAACTTGCAAGTAAAATCTCATATTTATAAATAAGTAAATAAATTCAACATGTCAAATATACTAAAAGTTTCCAAAAATGTGCATAAGTGTTATTATGAGTCTAGGACGGTTAATTTTCTCAATTAATGGTAGGATTCAATTAGAGAGAAAAAAATATCATTTATTAAGGGGCAAAACGGACATTAAGGAGGAAAATTTCTCTATGCCCTGAATATTAGAAATTATGACCTGAAGATAGCACTCCCCTTCTATACCATGACCTGTTAAATTGTTAATTAACTATTTTGAAAATAAAACATCTACGCAAATCCAGAATGCACAACCATTTTCCAAAAGAAAAAAATGTTCCACGCAAATTGGATCTGTGTAGAAATATTTTAAAAAACATTTTTTTTAAATCACGGGTTGGAGTCAAGCCACTCAACACACTTTCAAATTGCTACGTATATTATAGAATATTTTTCCACTTTGTGGGTTTCGAACTCATGATATCTCACATGAGAGTCATGTGCATTTGCTACTAGATCATAGACAAATTCTTTTTTTTTTTTAAACATTGGTAAGATCAGAATTTTGAAATTTTTTTTTTGTGGTAACTAAAAAATTTCGGGTTTGATTGATTATTTATCTTAATTAATTTTTGTTTGCCTAAAAACATGCAACTATACATCTTTAGTTTTATATATGTCAATAACGATCGTCCCCTGAGTTTGCACCTAGAAAAACACTTGGCATTCAAATTGATACTTCAATAATTTCATATAATCCAAGTAAAATTTGATGTTTTAACTTTTAATGCATAAAAACACTTTCAAACATTTAGTACCAGTTTCCAAAATGGGATGAGGTTCGGTCCAAATGGCTTTGGACCGGACACCGTCCAAAACCTCTAAAAATCATACGATTAAAGTCTGAACAGTCGATCCGAACCGCTCAACATGATTTTCATATTAAAATGTGCTCAGAGACCAAATTTTATATTTTTTGAAATTTTTTTACTATTTTTTTATATACGTACAAAATCATTGTTTTTGGACCGTTCAGAAACAGTGATGTTGTACGTATCTAAAAAAATAGTAAACAATTTCCAAAAAATATAAAATTTGATCTCTGAGTACATTTTAATATGAAAATCATGTTGAGCGGTTTGGATCGACTGTTCAGATTTTAATTGTTCGATTTTTAGAGGCTTTAGACAGTGTCCGGTCCAAAGTCATTTGAACCAAATCTTATTCCTTCCAAAATAAAAGTGGGCCGGAGTAACACAGTAGCATATGATCTGTCTGTATTTCAAAAGTCAACATCTGCACAAGCACAACAGTGTTTTGTACTATTGTGTTCGATTTAATTTATAGCATGGTCGAAAGAGAAGAGGCGTACTTTCGTTTAGACTTTGCAAATTTCCAGGGTTTTCTAACTTTGCATAGACCTGAATGTAAAAGGTAACAAATGCATTTGAACCGTTAGTCTCCTCTTTAATAGTTTGGATTTCATTGGACAATTACAGGCAACTTTTGGACCGTCCGTTTCTGATCAGAAGATCCAGATGTACTCCCGCCATACATTTATCCTTTACCTGTCAAATGGAGTTTTTTTTATAAACCATAAATAAAAAAATTATTTTTCATGTTCCAGCATGATTGGTTGGTTTTTTATAAAAACCATAAAGAACGAGTTGACAGTCCGTTCCTTACAGTATTTTTATACTCAGAACGGACTGCCAATCCGTTCCCAGCTCAGAGAATGATTTCTTATTTTTGGGCTTTGAGATTCGTGCCATGTTAAAAAGAACGGTCCAGATCAATTAATTGTAAAAGATTCCCTGACGGCTTACCAGCTTTTCGCTGTACTTTTGGGCTTTGAGATTCGAGCCAAGTTAAAAAGAATGGTCCAGATCAAGGGGGCACTATTTTTGGGCTTTGAGATTCGTGCCAAGTTAAAAAGAACAGTCCAGATCAATTAATTGTAAAAGATTCCTGACAGCGTTATTGGGCTTTGTTGAATTTAGTGGTGACCATCAGATCTACATTAAGATTCGTGCTTACTTGTTAAAATCCGGGCATACATGTTTCAATTTCCATGCAAACATTTTTTTCCGTTGAGAACGGATTGACAGTCCGTTATAGGGTATAAAATACTGTAGGGACCCAAAAAATTGATTTTTTTATTTATGGTTTATAAAAAAAAACTGTCCAATGTGCCCATTAAAACATAATGCTTCAATTTGAACGGTCCGATTTTGAATGGACGATCCAGATCTCTTTGAAACTCTCCAATAGTACCCCTTCAATTGAAGAGGATCTGAATGAATCCGTTGTTCAGGATCCACTACAGAAGTTTTCTGACTGATGTAAACGTTTAAAACCCACTAATAAGTGGCGATTTTACCGAGCATTTTCGTGATGAGTAGTTTTGTACCTAACTTCCAACTGAGAAGACAGCAGAGTTCTCTCAAAAAAAAAGAGAAGACAGCAGAGTCACCCGAGAGAGAGGGATGTAAATCTGCTGTGATTCTAAAGGATCACAGATCCTGCAATTCCAATTCTAAACATTCATATGTTTTGAGATTCGTGCACAAAAATTAACTTCTTGAGATTCGTGTATTCTAATAAATGAACGGTTGAGATTAGAATCGCAGAGACCTGCGATCCTTTGGACAGAATGGACGATCCAATAGATTATATAGCTAAATGGCATCATCGACAATTAATCAGTATCCTCGTATCAATCTTCGACAGAATGTACCAGTACAGGACAAAAGGAGCACTTGTCTGATAATTAATTGACAATAATAATGTGCCACCTCCGTTTGATTCCTTTCTTTCTTTACATGACACTTTCTCTTTACCATAATCACATTTTAGGCCTAGCTAGGTCCACCGATAAATATTTATAGTTCAAAAGGTATCCGTGATAGAATGATAGGTTAGAGGCAGTTGCTATCAATTCTCTATTCCACCAGACCACCACCACAGCCTTGGTTTCTTAATGCAAGGATATATTCTTCTTTTCTCTTTGTATAAATAAGAAACCAAGATGTGCTAACAAAGTAACTAATTGTCCCAAGAATTTTAATTGAGATGGGGTTGCCTCTCTTTTATGCTCTTTCTATTCTTCTCTACTTAGCATCTGTAGCTTTTGCGGAAAACACATCAAGTGCTCTCTGTTCTTCCAAATCCAATAGTACGTTCTTTGTTTATCTTTGTATTTTGTTTCCTTTTTTAGGTTCTCTGGGGGGCTAAATTGGCAACGCATGATGTCTTTTTTGAGAAGTAGTTATGTGATGAAACTATATATACTATATATAATATATAACTAACTATTCTTGTCATTTGTAATTGCCGTGTTTATTTTTCATAATTAATTGAACTGTTGAAACTTAAGATGAAAAATTCTTGTATGAACAGATTATCTCGGAAAATTTAGTATTTTCAAAGCTCACTTTGTCAGAGCCTTTTATTCTCATTAATGGGAATTAAATACATATGTGCAAGCTAAGTAAATAGCTTAATTTTCATTCTTTTTGCACAGTCCGAGTATAAGTCTGTGATTGTCTCTCCATAGAATCGGGATCCTACAATAGGCATCGGACCAAATCAGTACGATGCCCTGTTGGAGCCGTCCCATCGGACACCCCTTCTTCCGTCTCACAGCAAGTTTTCAGATCACAAGCTGGCACTAATTATGTTAGAGTAAACGATTGTAAATTTACATGCTCACAAACAATCTATTCTCTACCAGGTTCCAACAAACATATCCATAAGGGTAGTAGAATAATCCCACAAATTAAAAAACATTTCACAACTTTGGGATCCACTTTCCTACGAATGGTCTGTTGTCCTTCGCAAAACACACACAATCAAACACTTTCAATAAAATAATTCTCCCATTATCTTCCTTCAGCATCTCACACAGAGACTTCCCTCCATTATCTTCCTTAGATACCCCTCCAGGTTCCTCTCTGCTAGAGCACCCCTGGCCCGACGCGACCAACTGAAATACGTGGCCAACCCATCGAGTTTCAGCTCCATAGGTGGGAGATACACCTTCATAGGCTGTGACCTTGTTGAGCTCTCATCTTTCTCCATTTGTATGAGCTCAAACAATGACTTCACTTCTGCCGGAGTTAGCTTCTTAATGATCTCCTCCATCGATTCGACTCGTATTCGATTCCCTCACACCGATTACACCCGATCGTACGAGTCTAGATCACACACTTGACTTTCTACCTTTTCTTGACCCGATCTTGATTCTCCTCACATCCGTGGGGTATCGCCCCCCTCCCCCCCAGAGGCTCCTTTCAATAGGTGGACAAGGTCTTGATGTGGTGGCCGGTCGAGAGAGAGAGCCGGGGATGGATATTGTAGCAGCAGCTAAATCTTAGCCTCTATACTAAAAATAACTACTTGCTTTGAAACTTAGTTTATTGATTAATGATATGAGCTTATATAGAGATTTTACATTCTTGCACATAAGTATCTAGACTTTCCTATATTCTCTATTTCCCATTCTCAATATACAACTAATGTTACATTAATTAATAGGAATTAATATAAGTATATAGATTATAAGCGTGCATAATTGATATATATATATATAAAGTTCAAACTACAAAAACCGTGCGGTTATTTGCTAAGAATATTAAATTTATTAGGGTAATTGTACGTATATGGGGCACAATATAATAAAACAGGAGCCTCTAAATTACCTTAAAATAGAAATGCTCATCAATTAACAAGCTAGGACCAATGCAAACGCAACTTAATTGCTTAGTTGTTTCCTCTAGATATATTTTAATATGCAAATAATTTTGGGAAGGACCATCTTCCCTGTACATATAGAAATTGGTACCCCTATTTTATGTTTGAAATTGCTACCCGTATTTTATGTTTGATGCATAATAAGAAGGAAATTTTTTATCCATAGAAATTATAAAATTCGAACGTATGAGTGCATCATTTCTATAAAATATAGTAAGATCGGACTCATTGAGTCCAATCAATTGATTTTTTTTAAACTGCGTAGAAAATTTGGAAAAAAAATTATGGACCTTGAATAGTGATTCCAGTCAATAAAGTGTTGCAGATACAGAGAGTTTGGTGCCGCAGAAAATTAATCAGTTAGTGAATGAGTCATGAGCAGTGATTCCGATCTATAAAAATTTAATTTTCTGCGGTATAAAATCATCTATATCCGTAAAAAATCAATGGTTACCGAGGATTTTGTGCCACAGAAAATCAACCCCTTTATGGATCAGAATCACTATTCACGATCTATAAATTTGTTTTATCCTCCCTCTGTGCAGTTTACAAAAGAAAAAATATTAATGGATCGGACTCAATGTGTTCAATCTTACTATATTTGGTAAAAATGAGACACTATTTCTATTTTCGTACGTTTCTAATTTTATAATTTCTATTAATAAATTTTTTTGCTTTTTGAAAGCTTTATACAACTTTATCAAAAAATTTGGTAGTTGGCTCCACGCGAGCCGCCATCTACCTAACATTGCTATAATGTTCTTATGAGCCAAAACCTACTCTATATAGCGAAATTATTGTACTTTAAATTCTCTGTATTATCTGTACCATAGGACATTTACCAAAAAAATGGTTTTTAGTAAAGGAAAATGGCCGAGATCACTGATAATGACATTAATTAACAGTTTTGACAATATTTTTCAAATTAATTTAATATTAGCACATCCTTGATGTAGATAGCGTTTCTATTAAATATCTTACAATTTAAATATTATTTGATAATGCTTAGCAATCAATAAATAAAGACGAAACTGAATATATACGAATTAAACCTAATCAAACTTATTCCAGTTGAGTTTGAGTTTGAATAAGATTCGAACCGAACTGATTTGATTTGTTTCAGAACGAATTTTAATCGAACGAGTTAACTGCAATTTTTTTTGAATCAAAGTCAATCGAATCACGAACTACGATTTTTTTTGGCAGCCCTAGTTATACTGGTAGTTTATGCATTAGTTTTCTTTATTTGGAACAAAATTTACATGGTTTTCTTTTACCTTTCGCAAATTCACACTGATGAATTATGGGCCAACCCAAAATTCCTTTATCATTTACACTGCTGGATTGATTAAAATCACAGTGTAGACCTAGTTAAATGGAACTTATTTAATTGTTAATTTGTTACACTGCTAAAGCATTTTCTTATTATTAGTTGCCATTATATTAACAATTTTGAGCTCTGATTTAAATTTGGTTCCTGCATTATTAAATATTGATGGTTGGAGCCATTAGTTGCATTATTTGAAATTCGAACCTAAATAGCTCGTGAATCAATTTCGAACGAATTATACCCAGTTTGAGTTTGAGTTTGAATAAGATTCGAATTGAACTGGTTTGATTTGTTTCATAATGAACTTCAATCGAACGAGTTAATTGCGATTTTTTTCGATCGAAGTCAATAGAATCACGAATTACAAATTTTTCCTTTTATGCGGAACAAAATTCACACGGTTTCCTTTTACCTTTCACAAATTCACACTAATGGATTATGGGCCAGTCCAAAATTTCCTTATCTTTTACTTTGTTGTATTGATTAAAACCACAACATAGACTTGGTTAAATAAAACTTATTTCATTGTTAATTTGTTATACTGCTAAAGCATTTTTGTATTATAAGTTATCATTATATTAACAATTTTGAGCTCTAATATAAATTTAGTTTCTGCATTATTAAAGATTGATGGTTGGAGCCATTAGTTTCATTATTTGAAATTCGAACCTAAATAGTTTGCGAATCAATTTTGAACGAATTATACCCAGTTTGAGTTTGAGTTTGAATAAGATTCGAACTGAACTGAACTGAACTGGTTTGATTTGTTTCATAACGAACTTCAATCGAACGAGTTAATTGTGATTTTTTTTCGAATCGAAGTCAATTGAATCACGAACTACGAATTTTTTTGGCAACCATATTTATACCCATCAATTTTTTTTGTAATTTATAATACGTAGATTATGTCTAAACAATAATAACTCTTATTTTAGATTTTAATTTTCGCGACTGTCAAGATCATGAGTTAAAATTTATGGAATGACTAAATCTTTAGAAAATTGATCCTCCATGGAGCAATTGCTGCAAGGCAATTAAAATTTATGGGATGTGAATTCTTTAATTAGTGCCTGGCAGCTTACAAATTTCAAAACGAATTTAACTTTTTACTTTCCTTATTGGTAGTTTTTCTCATAATTTTCCTTTTTACAGCAGTCGTCTATGTAATGAACTGATTTGAAACTCGTTAAATTCAGCTAAATGCAACTCGAACAGCTCAGGCTTTCATCTGACTCTGTACCACCCGCGCAATCCCCATTCTCCTGCCTCCATTTCTGATGTACCGATCTCCACCATTCTTTCACATGATGAAGCTCGTGTCATGTCTCTTGCACTCCGCCTCTCTAAAACCCCATCTTCACGCCCGACCTCCCTCAACCGCCACGTTGACACGAAATCTGTGTCGGATCCACTTACTCCTGGCAGGTCAGTTGGCCTCGGCAATTATGTAACTCAAGTTGGAATAGGAACACCAGCTACTTCTTATGTGATGGTGGTTGATACAGGTTCATCCCTCTCCTGGATGCAATGTCGCCCGTGTGCGGTTTCGTGTCATGCCCAGGTAATGTATAGAACTATAGATGCAGTCTTGGCATCAATAAAAACAAAATTCTCTAAAAATTAACCCTTATCAGTTATCTTTATATGTGCTCAAAATGTGTTTTGGTTAATGGAATAGTTTGTTTCTATTTCTAATTAGGTTGGTGCCATCTTCAATCCAAAGTCGTCTAATACATACCATGCCATCACCTGCTCCTCCACCGAATGCACATCTCTCAGGTCGGCCACGCTGAACCCCTCTGCTTGCTCCTCCAATGTATGCATTTACCAAGCAAGCTATGGGGATAGTTCTTTCTCTATTGGTTACTTGAGCAAAGATACACTATCTCTTGGCTCTCATTTCAATTTTCGTAATTTCACTTACGGCTGCGGTCAAGACAATGAAGGGCTCTTTGGCAAGTCTGCAGGACTTATCGGGCTTGCACGCAACAAACTCTCCCTTTTATCACAATTAGCCCCTAAACTAGGTTATGCCTTTTCTTACTGCCTTCCTACGGCCAAGTCAACCGGATTCTTGTCAATCGGATCATACAACAACCCTGCAAGTTTCAGCTACACACCGATGGTATCTAGTTCTCTGGATGATGCTCTGTACTTCCTTAAGCTAGCCTATATTTCTGTGGCTGGAAAGCAGATTGCAGTCCCAGCTTCTGCTTATGGTAGTATCCCGACAATTATTGACTCGGGGACAGTAATCACTCGATTGCAATCTGATGTTTACACAGCACTAAGCAAGGCTTTCCTTGCGACCATGAGGGGCCACAAAAGAGCCGATGCATATTCGATACTCGACACATGTTTTTCAGGGAAAGTAGCAAGCACAGCAGTGGCAGCAGTGGCATTGGTATTTGATGGAGGATCGACTATGAAGTTGCGACCTGAGAATATTATGATTAGTTTAAACAATGGAAAGTTGACGTGTTTGGCTTTCGCACCGGCAACAAGTGTGTCCATTATCGGAAATACTCAACAACAGACTTTTAAAGTGGTTTATGATGTGGCCGGAAAGAGGATCGGGTTTGCTGCCAGTGGGTGTAGATGAGATAATGGTCATATTTGATAGCAACAGTCAATTTTATACATGATCAAGGAATAAGGATGGGTATTAATAAAATTGGAAAAAGACTGCTTAATACCGCAGTTCTTTCTTATCAGGCATAGTTCAAATTTTATGGAAATCACTACATTAATGTGAAACATATCACACAGCTGCTGCTACAGACATTAAAAAGGAATGAAGCAAATATCATAATTTACTTTAAAAGCTGGTACTTAAAAATGATACGTTGGCCATTGTGAACTTTGGTAAATGACAATTAATAGTAATTACAAGTTCAATTTGGAAATAAAGAATCAATTGCTTTTCTGTTTTGATTATTTGTTCTCAGTTGTTTTGTACTCAGTCCACATGATATGTGCTCAACCTCTGCCTTGTGCCGCCTCCTATTACTAGCATGACTGGTTTAAAAAATCTTTTCTGTTTCTCAGTGTAAAATGTAGTCTAAAATGAATATATGGCGGACCCTGCTTATAATCTTTAGGCAACAGAGCACGATGAATTATTTTAAAGTGGTATAGACTGACAACAATGGTGGAAATGTTGTGATGACTACTCCAATTTTCATTATCTTTTTCACAAAAAAATGGAAGTTGCATATTAATTGGTACTCATGATTGAGCTCTATATAAGCACAAGACTACACCATAAGTAACAGTGAACAAACTTTTGGCAAAATGTTGAGTGGCATCATATTAGATCAGAACGTGCCAGTAAGTACCAGTCCTGACTGATATGGTAATGCTCACTAATCCACAACCAAATAAGAAAAATGACATCTGATGTTAGTTTTTTTAATGTCATGTTTGTCAGAAATAAACAAGGAAATACAGCATTGTTTAAATTTTATGAAGCACTGCGGTTGATATGTGAGAAAGCAGTCATTTTCTTTTATCTTTTTTTTGACAAAGTGGGGTTCACATCAACTAGTTTCCATAATACAGGAAGTATGAGTAGAGAAAGTTTTGATTTGCTGCTACAACCAGAGATATTGGTCTGTTTTGCAAACCAGTATCCCTCATCTATTACAGTTGCATCTAACATTCTTAACTCACTTGAACAAATTATCTTTTTCTCTGGATGATACTGAGACATCTTTATTTACAGGCCCGTCACCAACATAAAGTGTGAGTATAATATTGGAGAGCAAGCTGTATGTCAATTAAGGTAGCAACATTGTGTATGAGAAAATTTCAGTTGCTTGAAATGGTGCAATCATCAGAAAACCCAGAAACACCTTCATTAGTGGCAGGCAATACCAGAAAGAAGTACTTGCCTATCTCTGATGCTATCTGGGAGGAGAAAGAGAGATCATGATTCAGAAGACTGATGATGCCTAATCACTGATGTAGTGGTGCAATATATATTAATTTCTTCTTTTGTCACTGATTTTTCAGTTTGCTTACTCTTTCAGTAGAAGAGTATCTAATGTTTAAGAGTTTAAAATTAAAATAGGAAAAAAAAATGTTTCTTATTGGCACACAGACATCACGACATATGATGATGGGCATTAAGCAGTGGCGGAGCCACTATTGTCCACGGTTGGCATCTGCCTTATTTTGGATTTTGAAATTTTTTTATGAACCCATATTGTATTGGATTGTTGCCCGACCCCAAATATTTTATTTTGGTCCTATCCTGTGAAGTACGAATTTCCCAATGCATGATGCAATTTGTAGTTTTTGAAACTGTACCTTAATATTTTGATGAAATTTGAATTGTTAATAGTTTTGTCCACTCCTAACTCAAATCCCGACTATGCCACTGGCATTAAGCTAGCCATAATAAGAAAAAAAAATAAGATTATTAGAGCAGGCTAACAAATGAATATCTAATATCTACTAGATGATATTGTACCCTTCTTATTTGTAAATTTATTTTATGAATTGGTTATTGGGATTTAGCATAGATTTGTTGTCAGTCACCAACTCAAGCAAGAAAAGATGAAATGAATATATACATTGGGACCTAACTGGTACCTAAAATTTCAAAATTCCTATCATATCCAATACAACACTAGCGCAATTTTTGTTTTTCAAAAGTTGATGGTAAAATATCAAGTCTGAAGCTGATGTCTCATTAAAGTTTTACTGGGTAATAAAACAATACCAAATCCAAACTAGTGTTCCTGGATCAGCACACTGCAGATGATAACACTGGTAGCAGAAATAGCAGTAAAACTACAACACTCTCTATCCTTAATTAATGGCCACAGAGCTGGCTTTGGACAAGTGCCCAAGTTTGATTCCACAAAGAAATTAGTGGAAATAATTTAAAAGTAGACATAAGCAAAAGCAAACATTTCAGGTACCCGCTAACTGGGAGCTCAGTGCCAGAGAGATTCCTGTGAAATAATCAATTAAGTACTTGCATGCGTTTTGTGTCAGTATAGGATTGTGGTAAATTTGGAGGCGGCGGAAGCAGTTAGAAAAATCAAAATTTTCGAAGCCATAAGCCGGTTGATCGTCGTGTTATAACCCGAGAAGGAAAACATTATTCATAAATTTTAGTATCTCAGAGAAAGATCTAGAAACGAATCATTCGGCCCGTTTACTTTCTGGCTCATCCGACCCGACTTTTTTATTAATAGAAAAGAAAATATAAAAAAAATATTGATAATGAGGAAATGTTTTATGAAATTTTGAAATAAAGAAAGAAAGTGTAGATGGCCGTTAATATAACATTATAATCTATAAACTGTAATGTCCAGTTAATATGATTGTTAATGATCGCAAAAAAAAATATAGCGGGACGTTATGGTTTATAATGTTTAACTTCAATGTTTTTTTTATTAAAAACAATTTCAGAACAACAACAGTTATAATTGAAGAAAAAAACATTGTAGTTGGATGTTATAAACCATATCGTCTAGCTACAATTTTTTTTTTTACAATCAGTAGCGATTAGATTAGCTAGACGTTATGATTTACAGTACATTAGACATTATAAACCATAACGTTCTTTCTATTTTTCACAATTTCATAAAATCTTTCTCATTATCAATATTTTTTATATATTTTTTTCTATTAATAAAAAAATCGGTCATCCGACCTGGATGCCGTACATTATTTTTATTAAAAAATATATATAATTGTAATGGTAAATTGGTAAGATAGAAATAATGTGTATATTGTGAAGGCTATTTTTTTATTAAAAATTTCTCTATAAATTATTATTAGTCAGGATATAATATATTTTTATCCGTATCTATTTACATTTAACTTATTTGTTTTTAATGTTTTTTTAAACTAGTTTTTACCAAAAAAAAATCAGTCAAACCTATAAAATTCGACTGTCCAGCATAAAGTACGGATTGTCAACCTTTATTTTAATTGATTTTCCATAAAATTAGAACTCAACAAAATCCGATCAATTTAATCTGATCCGTTTATATATCTAGAAAGTGAAGAATTGCAAACCTTGATGAATTCCAGCGGTATTTGGTACTAAAAAAAGCGATTACATGCAGTCGAATTAGTATAGCCGGTGCATCTAACCATGCATCATTTTGCTTGCACTCAATTAATTAGATACATGAGTATGTGTGTCAATATGGATTTTTTTTATATATAGACTTGTATTTAAATATTTTAACAAAACAGACACGCTAAATTTGATTTGTATGAAAAACAACTCCACTAACTTTGTATACTTATGATGGGGCAAAAGTTTCTGCCTCTACTGATCCACAATAGACAAAGCAAAATCAAATCTAGCATGCTTGTTTAGTTAAAATATTTAAATTTGATGCTATTTTAAAAAAAAAAATCGTTAATATGGGTAAAAAGTACTTGTTAAATTCCATTTTGAGTTTTTGACGCATAAGTAGATAAAGCACAATAACTCAAATATATAATGAAATGGAAATATGTCAGGCATACGGAACTTGCTCGATCTACAACTGTATTTCTATGTTCAAATATGAAATATATATAAACTGAATAAATACGAGTTTAGTTTGGTATCGATATTTCGAATTACAACCAATGTGTACGTAGTGTACACAAGCCGACTTAAATAATCACTTCTTCAATTGTGATATATAACTACTCTTATTGATTTAACTAATATTAGTGCCTAATTTACCCGTAATTAGGTTTCCAGATCCTAAGCCACCATACAGCTCACTGTCAAATCTGAAAGGCTTTGTCAACAAATGCAATCACTGACGTACTCTAAAAAAAAATCCTAACATTTGATTAAGACGTAAGGATAAATTTTCGACAAACATTAGTTCGACCAATGTTCAAAGCACTGAGGGTGTCTTTGGGTGGGTGAAGAATAGTTACTATTCCGGATTAGCACTATTCCGAGCTACGAATTTACATTTGGGTGTGTTTGGATTAGCAAATAACCAATATTCTTTGTTTGTCTTTTGTGGAATTGTTTACTATTCTACTAATCCTATAAAATATTGTAATAGCTATTATTTTCAAATTAGAATAGCTACTATTCTTGCACTATTCTTGATTTATCCAAATGCACCTAAGTAGCTAGCATAATATTGCCAATATTTGTTTGGACTTGATTGTTTTAGTTTGGTCAATTAACTTTTTGTTTAAAGTTTTAGTTACAAATCTATATATGCGTCATATGTAATCTTAGACAAATTCTCATGTAGATTGAGGATCAGTATATTGACAAATTAAAGCCGTGACTAATTTGGATTATTAATTTAGTTTACATGCTTTTTATGGGCAAAAGAGCCTTGAACAAGTAGTGACAATTTTTTTAAAAGTTAGCGGTTTTAATTTCTAACAATTTTATTGATAAAAAATATAATTATAATGAATTAAATGACTCTAAATTTTAAATCTAAACAAGATCTAAACAAGAAAAAATAATTAACGATTATCATATAACCACGAATTAAACTAATTAGTCATGTCATAAAAAAGTTAAATATATCTCTTCATAATATCATGACACTTTATATTTTTTTTTATCACCAATTAATAAATAAAAAAGTTATTTTATAACATGACATTTAAATATGGTGACGGAAACTTTTATAAAAAATAATATGAAAAGTAAAATAAAGGATATGTTAAAAACACTTTAATAAGTCTAGGTGGGTATTTAAATACTGGATATATATTTTTAAGATCTTTTCGAATATGAACGAGTATATGCTTTAATGATCTTGTTGTCTGATCTTGTCGCTAAGACAAGTTGTCCAGATTCTAGTTAAAATTAATCTAGGATGAGTTTAAAGTTTAAACTAACATTATTTTGAGACATTGCGTCTATTAACTTTGCCTCACTAACATTATTAAATGGTTTTGAATGTGGTTTACAGTTCCGTACGCAACCTTCTGTTTAATATAATTGGAATGTGATAAGATTTGGTCCAAATGGCTTTGGACCGGACACCGTCCAAAGCCTCTAAAAATCATACGATTAAAGTCCGAACAGTCAATCCGAACAGTTCAACATGATTTTCATATTAAAATGTGCTCAGAGACCGAATTTTATATTTTTTGGATTTTTTTTTACTATTTTTTAAGATACGTACAAAATCACTGTTTTTGGAGCGTTCAAAAACAGTGATGTTGTACATATCTAAAAAAATAGTAAATAATTTTCAAAAAAATATAAAATTTGGTGTTTGAGCACATTTTAATATGAAAATTATGTTGAGCGGCTTGGATCGACTGTTCAATCTTTAATCGTACGATTCAAAGCTATTTGGACCAAATCTTATTCCAATTGGAATAATGTAATGTGCACATTAATGCATTCTTTTTTTCCTTTTTCGGCCTCGTCCCTTTCCCTCCATGTATTCAAAGAAATTAACGAGGCATGATCAATTTGACTTCCTGTGCTGCTGTGCATGCATGAACATTTTCTCTTCTACAAACATCCAAAAGAACCCATGTAGTGCAGGACGAGAGATGCATGCACTGTGGCCTGTGGCGCAGCTTACAAAAGTGAACCCTGATATTCTGTGACATGCATATTGTCGTACTGTGTAAGTAAAGCGTGTTGTCACAACACATGACTATTGAAAAATTGGAAATTCAGAAATAATTCTGAGATATAAAAATATGCAATATTCTATATAGCATAAGTGTCATTCCAGAAAAGTTTGATATTTTTATAATACATATAGGGGTTGTAAAAGGAGCGGATTCGGAACGGATAATGCTAATACTATATCTGCATCTGTTTTTCAACGAGCGGATACGAATACAGATACAAGATAGTAAACGGATATCAAAATTTAAAACTATATCCGTCTTAAATGGATACGGATACAGAACGGATAATCTACGGATACGGATTCGAATACAAATATGGAGCTGATAATTGTCGGATATTGAGTAATTCTACTAAATTTCATAATTTTAAATTATGTAATTTGATTACCTAAATTGACAAAAATTTAATGGACATTTTAAATTTGCACAGTGACAATTATGTATGACTAATTGCTTATTGGTTTAGAGAACTAATCCATTATCTTAATAGATTATATGGTTTTCCTAACAAAATTCTTAGACTTAAACGAATATGTATGTTTGTTGGGAACTTCGCAAGGGTGAAATGAATTGAAAGCTGCTGAAAGATTAAATTTCGGATCCGAATTCCGTTTATATCCTCACGGAATTATCCGTATCCGTATCCACAAGTATCCGTATCTATTTAATCCGGATACGGATAATAAGAGCATCTCCAATGGTTATTGTTTTCTGGTTTGTAATCTGATGTGGCAATTGTTTTTTGGTTT